>BQMB01000206.1:0-81521 GCA_027943415.1 Closterium sp. NIES-67
AGAAAAGCCCTTAGGATCTTTTGCAGAGACTAAGTCCCAGCTGTAGAGACTTGAGACTTGGAGTAGTGCAGCGGAAGTTGAGGCAGTTGAACCCTTGTACTAGTATGTGAGAACAAGTGATTGATTAAAGAAACAAGCATACAGCAATATATAGAAGATAAGAAAGCAGTTGTAGAATACAGTTACAGGAACGGTTTATCGAGTCGCACAGCGACTCGATTGCCGCTTCGGTTACCATCCGTGATGTTGTAACGGTCAGTCGCAACCTCCAGTTGCGACCTTTCGAGTCCTTTCGCATTCTTTGTCCGCCCCCTCGTGTAACCTCCGTTGACTCGCGTGCTCCCCTGTAATCTTCCTCGAGTACAGTGTTACACTTCAGAAACGCTTAAGTCCTTGAGATATTTCCAACACTCCCCTTCGTTTCTGGAGTGCTGGAGTGTTCAGATCCGGTGACGTTTGTTTGCCCGGTTAGGAGCATGCAGTAGTCGAATTTTGCTTTCGCCAATTTCTTCGTCAGATAATCTGCGGCCATTTCTGTCGTCGGGCAGTAACTGAGTTGAAGTCTCCCCTTCGCGATTTCATCCTTGACGAAGAAGTACCGCAGGGCGATGTGCTTGGTTCGGTTGGCGAAGCCGTCCTTGTTCGCGATTTTGATCGCAGATTGGTTGTCGCAGAGGAGTGAGAAGGCGGGCAGGGTCGCGATCTTCGCTTCTTCGAGTAACTCTCGTAGGTAGAGTCCTTCCTTGGTCGCAGTACAAAGGGCGATATACTCTGCTTCAGCCGAGGATAGTGCGATTAACTCCTGCTTGCTCGACTGCCAGGAGATAGTTCCGATAGGTTCTAGTCGGTAGATGTAGCCCGTCCTAGACCGTCGATTTTCGCTGTCTCCCGCGTGGTCGGCGTCGACGTATCCGAGTAGTCGTACGGACGGTGTTGTTGCCTTGCTGTAGGTGAGCCCGATCGTCGGCGTGGAGACGAAGTAGAGTAGCGCTCGATTGAGTTCTTCGAGATCTTCCTGTTGCGGCTGCTTCAGATGTGTCGCCAGCTGACTCGCACTATAGGATAGGTCGGGTCGGCAGGTTACTGCTGCGAATAGGGCAGCCGAGCTTCTGTTGATACTCCTGGATTTGTTTCGCGGGGAGTTTTGTAGAGGCGCTGCTGTTGTTCCCGTAGCGGTAGGGAGTTGGGACCGCAGTCGGTGTTAGACCGAATTTCTTCGCGACGGTGCTTGAGTACTTTCCAGCGTGTAGGTAGAACGCCGTGTCGTCTTCGACGACGTTCAGTCCTAGGTACTGCGTAACTTCGTCGGACACCGTGAGAGTTAAATCTTCTTTCAGCTCCCCTTCGAACCAGGTGGCGATGTCGGTAGTGAGCCGATGTAGAGCAGGTCGTCGACGTAGACGATGAGCAGAACATACTCTCTTCCCTTCTGCAGTCGGTACATCCCTTGGTCATGCGGCAGCTGTAGGAAGCCGATTTTTACGAGACGGCTGTGAAGATGCTGCTGCCAGAGCCGCGGGGCTTGCTTGATCCCGTATAGGGATTTTGTCAGTCGGCATATTTTCGTGGGGTCGTCGATGAATCCGTGGGGTTGTTCGACGAAGATCTCAGCGTCCACAGGTGCGTATAGGAACGCATTCGCGACATCGATTTGGCGTAGTGGTAGTGTTTTTCGTGGCCGCGACGGCGAGTAGGATGCGTAATGAGGTGTGACGGGAGACTGGAGCGAAGGTTTCTGTGTAGTCGGTTCCGTATCGTTGATCGAAGCCTCGTACGACCCATCGAGCTTTGAATCGTTCGATGGAGCCGTCTGAGTTGGTCTTGATGCGGTACACCCATTTCCCCGAGAGAACGTTCTTCCCGTTGATGCTCGTTGCAGGTACCAGTTTCCATGTTTCTCGGTCTTGCAGAGCTTTTAACTCCTTTTCCATCGCTTCCTTCCATTTGCCTTATGTTCCCCCCCAGAGCCTGCGACAAGGTTGAAGGCTCGCGAGAAGGCGGCGGCGGATGCTGGACGGAGACCCAGAGGCCTAGAATCTGGAGTCCCGTGGGTGTGTGTCGAGGGGAATTTCATTCCCGGAATAAGCTGCTTCGTCACCGTCTTCGGGTCAGGTAAGAAATTGGGGCCGATGCGTTCCGAAATATTCGTGTCGACGGGGTGGGTGTAGCGTAACCTTGGTCGGCGAAGTGGTAAAAGGTGTCGAGGTTGTTGCTATCGAGGGGATTATCTTCATCGAGTGGAACAGGTACGGAACAGAATGGGAGTGGCCCGGCAGCTTCCGAGGCTCCAGGTACGTCTTCTTCTGCTGCGTCAGCCTCGGCAGCATGGTCAGCGAAGGAGCGAAGGCCCGCGAAGCCGTCGGTGGGGTCGTCTGAGTTGGCAATGTTGTCCAGGTAATGCTGCAGCGTCAGTCGCTCGTAGAAGATAACATCACGTGATGCCACCGTATTTTTGTCTTGTATGTCGAGAATCTTCCACGCGTGAAAATGTTTGGCGATGCCGAGGTGTAGTCCCCACCGAGCTCGTTGAGTGAAGCGTCCTGCTCGAGCTGTGTGGGGTCTGTATTGTACCATGCAGCCGAAAACTCGAAGTAATTTTGTGCTGCCCCTTTTTCCCGTCCACAGCAGGTGCGGTGATGCGTTGTTGGGAGCGATGACGAGGACAACAGGTTGTGCAGGTGGACTGCATGTGTCATCGCGTCTGGCCACAGTGCGTTGGGCAGCCTCATCCCCAGAAGCAGTTTTCGCATCGTCGTCTGCAAGGTCCGGTTCATGCGTTCTGCTACCCCCTGCTGCTGGTGAGCATAGGGCAGAGACACCAGGCGTCGGATTCCCCTTTCCGCGAGATAGGTCCTGAAGCGTTGTGACTGGTATTCCAGTGCACCGTCTGACTGGAAACTCTTGAGTTTGGTTCCTGACTCTCGTTCGGCGATTGGAAGCCATGTGGTGAAGGCCTCGAAGGCTTGATCGCGCGTTTTGAGATTGAAGTGCCAGACGTATCTGGTTGCGGCGTCGATGAACGTGATGACGTAGTTGAAGTCGGCTTCGGTGTCGTCTCGAGGCATGTTTAGAATATCGCTGTAGACCTTTTCCATCGGAGCGTAAGTGGGTGCGCTTGGATTGTGATGGGCTGGGAAAGGTTGATGAGGAAGATCTGCTTCGGGGCATGTGAAGCACCGTGCGCGTGGTCGTCGAAGTTCTGGCCGCTCGTCGTCAGAAGGGCGTTGCGTTCTAACACCTCTGCTTGGATTGTTTGAAGTATCGTGCTGTTTGCAGGATGTCCGAGACGTTGGTGCCAGATGTCGTCGGGAGCGCGGTGACCGGGCGAGCGGTGGTAGATGTCGGCGTTGGAGAAGAACGCGACGACCGAGGCGGGACTTCGACAAGCTTCTCGTGTGGCGGGCATAAGTTGGTCTGCTTCGTTGGCGGTCCTCGTGCTGGTGGTGGTACTCGGCTGGGTCCTGCTGCCGATACTGCAGGTGATGGTTTTGTTGGGACACTTGCGGGTACTTGTCTTTCTTGTCTGATAACTGCTAATGCTCGTGTTCTCTCTGCTGCAGGTATGGTGTTGGAGTGCCAGAAGCCGTCACTGTCGAAGTCGGGATCAAGATCTGGCGGTGAGTCCAGGCGGCGAACGATACGATACCGTCGCTGTCGGCAGTTCCGCGGTCGGGGACGAAGTCCAACACGAAGACACCGGACTTCAGGAGGGCACGACCGATGAAGAGACCGCCCTTCCCGTGGTAAAGTCGGAACTCGTTGGCGAAGGAGTCGCACTCCAGGTGAATCCCCTTAGCCATTAGTTGGCTTACGCTTAATAGGTGTATCCCAGATTGTCGACGATGAGGACCTTTGTTGAGCTGAAGAATAACGGTTTGTCTCCATTGATTGTAACTGAACCACGCCTTGTCTATTTGTTTTCAGGTTTTCGTTGTTGGCGACGGTGATGACGACGTCACGGTTGAGGCGTCGCTCGTGTTGTACGAAGCGTCCGAGGAGCATATGTGCTGACCGCAGCAACTGTCCAAGAACCAGGTGTTCCGCCCGGTGGGTTCGGCGTTAGCGACTGCAGCGTATGTCGGGTTGACCTGAAGTCCTTGCGAGCGCGGCGGCGGAATTCCTCTTCGTCTGGTGCGTAAGTGGGTGGTGAAGCGGGTGCGCAGTTGTCGATGTGTACCATGCAGTTGATATGTTGGGTGTTTGTTGTGCAGATGTTGAAGAGCGCCTTGGAGGACTTGCTTGAGTGGAAGCGACTTGTGGGTCTGCTGCACGGTAAACGCGAGGCGGTTGCAGTTGACCTTGGAGTGCCCGGAAGTCTGACAGTTGTGGCAGAACGGCGGCACGATGGTGAGTCCTCGGTTGTCACGTTGATCTTGCTTGCTGCGTCGGTTGTAGTTGTTGTCATTTCTTCTTTGAGTGTAGAAGACTAACTGCTGTTGCTTCCTTGGTTGTCTTTCCTCGAACAGATCCATCTCCTGTTGTTCAGCGTGAAGCTCGGCGCAGAGGTGCATCTCCGAAATTCTTCCGTGGGCTCGAAGAAGTGATCGTGTGGTTCTCCATTCTGGCCCGAGCCCGGCGAGGACAAGTGTCACGAAGCTTTCTTCAGTGATCGTTCCTCCGCACCGAAGCAGGCGGTCGCGGAGGGTCTGGCAGCGACTTATATACTGCATCGCCTTTTCCCCGGTCTTCATCTGTATTGTTGTCAGCTGTTGCATGAGTCTGCTTTGTGTCACGCTGTCGTTTGCTTGGTAAAGGCATTTGAGGTGGTGCCATGCGAGCTCCGCGGAGTTTCCATAACTCCGATACGTTCTGATGCTCTGCTGCTCTTGTGGTGACAGGTTTCTCAGGAGTACCGTGTACGCCAGCAGCGACTGATACGTGAAGATCTCTTGTTCCTTCCCAGTGCCGTTGCTTGGGAATGGCAGGGACCCGTTGAAGTATCCCAGAAGATGCGCGGCCTCCATCAGCAGCTCGAACTCGAAGCTCCAGGTAAAGAAGTCGTGTCGTTGAACGGTGAGGATGTCTGAAGTTTGATCACGTGTGAGAACTGCGCCTGTAAACTTAAGATTTCATTCGGTGTTTGTTGTGAAGCAGCTGCTGTTGGCTGGGCACGGGGCGGCATGAATTCGAACGTCCCCGGCGAAGAATGATAAGGCGCAAAGGTAGGCGCTTGATTGTGTCGCCCGAAGGATGAGTTGTCGAGGCTCATCGGCGCTAATCCCATATTCCCTCCATTGCTCTGTGTTGAGTGCGCAGGTGTCCTTGTCTGCTGCTGCTGATCGAAGTGTGACATGAAGCTGAAGAATCTCTCCATGAGATTCGGTCCACACTTGAAGAGGGAGACGGGGTCACCATCTCTGGTACTCTTCCCGTTGTTTCTTGAGCAGTCCCGGTCTCTGTCTGCAGTCCTGAGGTGTGCAGACCAGAGTTGCCGTGTTGAGTTTCTTGGGCGCTGGGTGAGCCCGTAGAGACTTTCTTGCCCTTGTTGTCCATGTCTTGTAATCAATGAAGTCGTTGAATTGAGTTGAGTTGCAGGTTGTTGATAGGACGTAGTTGCTGGGAGTTTGGTCTCTGACCAGCTCTCATACCATGTTGGGCTGAGAAAAACCCTTTAGGATCTTTTGCAGAGACTAAGTCCCAGCTGTAAAGACTTGAGACTTGGAGTAGTGCAGCGGAAGTTGAGGCAGTTGAACCCTTGTACTAGTATGTGAGAACAAGTGATTGATTAAAGAAACAAGCATACAGCAATATATAGTAGATAAGAAAGCAGTTGTAGAATACAGTTACAGGAACGGTTTATCGAGTCGCACAGCGACTCGATTGCCGCTTCGGTTACATCCGTGATGTTGTAACGGTCAGTCGCAACCTCCAGTTGCGACCTTTCGAGTCCTTTCGCATTCTTTGTCCGCCCCCTCGTGTAACCTCCGTTGACTCGCGTGCTCCCCTGTAATCTTCCTCGAGTACAGTGTTACACTTCAGAAACGCTTAAGTCCTTGAGATATTTCCAACAAAGCCTACCAATTATATAACACAATATATAATTTAACACGATCAGCATCAAACTAGGCCCAGTTTGATTCGTTCTTGACCAAGGACCAGAGCACAGGGACATTTGAATGGAACACTTGTGCTTGTAGTGGGCTCCACAGCCACCGACATTGAACCCAGTGTAGGTTCGCGTAGCAGTTATGAGTAGGAGGAACGCCACAGCTCAGATTTCACAACGCCCATATAGTCCATGTACAAAACAGCTCTCATGAAAAAACATGGAACACAGTCAATAACCACGCAGTGTCATCACCTATGACAATGAAAGTCAATGCGCATCCGTCGTCAGCGCTGTTGAGGGTTCTTCAGAAAGCCCGATCATATTAGAGATCAGTCTAGCAGTCATTCTTTAGCAGCTTCTTTAGGAGCTTCTGGCTCAGCTGCCTTCTCCCCATTTTCGGCCTCAACCTTTTTCTCTTCCTCAACCTCAAGAGGCTTCAACAAACCCCACTCAAAACCGAAAGGGTCGATGAACTTGCCATAACGACGACCCCAGTCCTGGTCGGACACTTCAAGGCTGGCCTTCGCGCCTTTGGCGATAGCCTTAGCAAAAATTGCATCCGGATCACTGCACTCGACCTGAATGGTAAATGTGGTTCCCTTCAATGCAGAAGGCGGCCTCTTGCCACCCCTGCACCAGAAAAAGAAACGTCGATGATCAGACATCGCTGGAGACTATCATCTCACAGAGTACTTCAGCCGTCGGAGGAAAATTCATGGCGAAAGATAATAAAGCCGAAGGCGAAATTTCCAGCTCCATGTCGAACGCAGCGACCAAAATTAGGACCAGATGAAAAAATGACACGCGGAATGAGCTCACCATGTAATCCAGCAACTTACTCAACGGAGGCACCATGACCAGTATCATCTGCAAGCTTGATTTCCACCTCGCCGAGCTTGAGATGCGCGTGATCAATCAGAGGGTCATCCTGACCAGCCTTCCTCTTGCCATAGATCTTCGCAACCTCCTCAAAGCCAAAGACATCCTTATACCACGCAACGGCTTCGCCAGCTCTCGGAGGATCAATGGAAAGAATAGGGTGGAGAGACTTGAAGGTCACGACTTTCAGAGGCGTCTCGCCGTCAACGACTTCACCCGCCATGGACGTAGGCCAAGATAGTTAGATTACGGAAATCTCAAAGCTGCAAACGAGCTGATTCGAAATGTCACTCCTTGAACTGGGAAAGATGTAGTGCTTGGAGAAGGGGGTGGGAGGATGACCAGGAACACACACGTCACCATATAACATCCGTAATTTGTGGGCGGAAACGAACACGTCTTCTGCCAAGCCACCTCAACTCCCCAACAGATTCCCATGAAGGCAGCCTGGTGGAATATCTTTCGCGAAATTGTTGGACGATTCCGCGTCAGCGCTTGCTTTCGTGTCATCGATCGAGATCTCTCATGGTAACATAGAAAATATTCTGACTTACATAGGGCTTGAATTGGAAGCAAAATTCCGGTTGGCGAAAGCCACAGAAAAATTCCGGTTGGCTTTCGCGTGGTTCTCGTCTAGCTCTGTTCGTGCCTATAAAAACCTAAGCCCTCAATTGTATCTACACTCTTGAATCACGACTCCTTTATTACACTACCTGTTATTACTCTGATTAATTCATAACAGCTGGTATTATCAGAAATTCAAGTGATAGTGATAGAGAGAGAGTACACACAATATAGCTAAGTGTTGTACCCTCTAAGAGGCTACCCTATACAGTCTATACACACATAACAAATAGACATGTTTGACACACCCCCTAGACTGCATAGGGGAATGCCCTAAACAAACAGCTCAGGGCGGCACTACTAGTCCAACCTCTGAGACAAGGGTCTGAGCGACCAGTCAGAAGGAGTACAGACAAGGCAAGCACAAGAGCAGGGCGGCACTACTAGTCCAGCCACTGGGAGAGCACACAAGTCCAGTCTGAGTATACATATAAAGGACAGTACAAAGTCAAGGTCCTAGCAAGTGAGAGGCTACAGGAACTAGACCAAGCTGGACACAGTGCCGCTGATGATCTTTAGGCGCAAGCGCCTTCGTAAAGATATCAGCCGTGTTGGCACCTGAGGCCAAGTGTACTACGCGAGCCTGACGTCGCTGCTGTAGCTCACGCAGGAGGAAGTACCGCAGCTGAATGTGCATCGCTCTGCCCTCGAATCGAGGCTCCTGACACAGGAGGATCATGGCCCTGTTGTTAGCGAACAGGACCGGGGCAGAGCTAGGCCGCTCACCTAAGTCAGTGAGCAAGAAGGTCAGCCAGCGGAGCTCCTGTGCCGCCATGGCACCGGCGTAGATCTCAGCCTCACAGTTGGACTGTGCAACAGACGAGGAGCGAGTAGCTCTCCACGAGACGGCACCTGAGCCAAGGCTGAAGCAGTAGCCCTGGGTAGACCGGAGTGTCTCAGCGTCGTCTGCCCACGAAGCGTCTGTGTGCCCAGTAAGGACCACTGGCCTGCGTCCTCCTAGCACTAACCCCATGCCCGATGTACTAGCAAGATAACGCAGAACCCTCTTAGCGGCAGACCAGTGCTGCGGTCGGTGTCTGCCTGTGGCCACAAAGCGAGCCAGGATGCTGAGAGGGTATGTGAGATCTGGGCGAGTGCAAGTCATCAGGTACATGAGGCAACCCACCAGCTCTGCGTAGGGGCCGCTGGGCTCTACCAACTCCTCAGGCACTGGAGCGGAGAGCCTGTGGTCTACAGGCAGAGGGGTGGGCTGTGCAGAGGAGAACTGAAGGCTGAACCACTAAAGGACATGGCGCACCAAGTGTGACTGAGTCAGGGTGATGGTGCGCGCAGCTCTGTCCCTGGAGATCTGCAAGCCAAGGTAACGGCGCAGTTCTCCAAGGTCAGTGCAGGTGTGTCTCTTCAGCAGCTCTGCCTTCACGGAGGCCAGCGCGTCCCTGTCTGCTGTGGCAAAGACCAGGTCGTCGACGTAAACGAGGATGTAGAACGGAGTCTGGCCAGCACGAACGAAGAGTGAAGGGTCTGCAGAAGACGGAAAGAACTGCAGGTCAGCAAGCGTAGCACGCAGGGTGTCGTGCCACTCACGGGGAGCCTGGCGCAGGCCGTAGACGGGGCGCCGCAGGAGCCACTGGGTCCCAGGAGGGAAGGTGCCAGTAAAGCCCGGAGGGCGGCGCAGGTAGACCTGCTCGTGTAGGCTGCCCTGAAGGAAGGCAGTGGAGAAGTCGAGGGAGTGAAGCTCGTAGTCACGCTGAGCAGCTAGGTGTAACAGAACCCGAAGAGTAGTCATCTTCGGGGTCGGAGCGAAAGTCTGGAAGAAGTCCACCCCCTCGCGCTGACTGAAGCCTCTAGCCACATAGCGCGCCTTGAAGACAGGCGGCTCTCCAAGAGGGCGCTTCACCTTGAAGAGCCAGCGGCCATCGACTACGTTCACCCCAGGCGGGGGAACTGCGTCGACGAAGGTGCCGGTGGATCTCCAAGATGCCATCTCCTGCTCCATGGCAGCTATCCACTGCGAGGCCCAGGGTCCCGAAGTCGCCTCAACGTAAGTGCGAGGGGTCGGGATGTCGAAAGCGTCTGGGTCACCCTCAGGGACTAGCAGCATGGAACAGAGTTGGGGAGCAGCCTCGGAGAGGAAAGCAAGCTCGAACTGGCGGTCCTCCAGGACGTCACTGCCAAGGGCAGAAGCACCCCCGACAGACAGAGGACAGGCAGGGTCAGAGACCAGAGCGGTGGCGTAGTCAAGGCGGCGGGTAGAGGCGAAGTCAGCGACAGCAGCGACAAGAGCGTCAAGGCACGAGGCCGGAACAGACGGGTCGGTAACGAGTGAGGCAAGGACTCGAGGAACAAGAGGACGAGCGGCACGAAGGTAGTCAGACAGCGGGGGGGGTGCAACAACAAGGGAGGATGGAGGAGGCGACGGCAGAAGGGGAGGACGAGACGCGTGGGAACGAAGCAACATAGGGTGGGAGCGCAGGACAGGCGAGGCAGGACGAGCACGGGAGGGACGGTGAGGCCAGACGTGCGACGGAGGAGTCGGCTCAGGAGACAGAGGAGGGGACACAGGAGGGGAACGAGGGGGGAGACGGGCCGGGGACGAGTCCGGCGGAGGGAAAACAGGGCCGTAGACAGGAAGAGGAGGAGACGGTCGGGGAGGAACCGACGCAGGGTCGGTGGACGGCAGGCCGAGCAGGCGAAGGGATGACACCGGGGGGGACTGCTGCGGCGGCGACACAACGGCGACACCGGGACCGCAAGCTGCTCCTCGGCTACCCCCTGCACTCTCCACACCAGCACCCCCAGAGGGACCACCCCCGAGGCTACCGGGACGAGCACCCCCAGAGTCAGCGAACGGGTGCTGCGACGGCGGCGGCGGCGGCGGCAGCAACGACGGCTGCAGCGGCGGCAGAGGCGGTGGAGGAGGGGACTGGGGAGGGGACGCTTGGGGACGGGCGGCTGGCGAGGACTGCACAGGAGGGCCACCAGAGTCAGAAGACTCCTCAACCGGGTCCACCGACGGAAGGGGGGTGACGTGGGACACACCAGAGGGGGCGGGACGGGGAGGAGGAGGAGGAGGGGCAGGGACTACGGGGGAAGGAGTGGCCAGGAACAGGGGGGGGGTAACCGGGGGACCACGGTGGGGAAAGCGACGGTAGTAGGGGACGGACTCGTCAAAGGTGACGTCACGAGAGTGAAAGAAGCGGTGAGACGGCGGGTGGTAAAAGTGCCAGTCAGACGCGTCAAGGGGAAAACCGAGGAAGACGCAGGGAAGAGTGCGGGCGGTGAGCTTGTCCGTGCCGGAGGCACGAACGTGAGCAAGGCAGCCCCAGACGTGGAACATAGACGCGTCACCAGGAGACCCAGTCCACAGATTGGTCGGCGAAACCTGCGGCTGCTGAGGGTGCGGCCACAGGTTAAGCTGGTGAGAAGCGTAGCGCACTGCGAACGGCCACAGAAAATGGGGTGCACCGGCATGGACCATGGAGGTGCGAGCGACCTCCATGACCAAACCGATGCGTCGCTCGGCAACCCCATTCTGCTGTGGGGAGTCCGGTAGTGTGAACGTCTGGGTGATGCCCTCCGCACGACAAAAGCGACCAAGGACACCTGAGGCAAACTCGCCACCACGGTCGGAGTGAAGACGCAAGACAGGGAGACCGCGGTGGACACGCGCAGAGACAAGCCAGGGGATGAGGGCGTTAGGCACGTCGGCCTTGCGCTCCAGGGGAAAGACTGTGGTGTAACGAGTGAAGTCGTCGACAAGCACAAGGAAGTAGCGCTCGCGACGCGGCCCAGGGACGGGGGCGGGGCCCCAGACGTCCAGGTGCAGGGTCTGCAGCGGCGCGGCGGTAGGGGGGAACGAGGAGGAGTGAGGGGCACGGCGAAGCCGACCCTCGACACAAGGCGTGCAAGGTGGAGCTGGGGAGGAGGGAAACGCAGGGAGGGAACCTAGGAGACCAAGGACAAGACCGTGCTGGGAGCGCAGGGTGACCTAGGCGGTGGTGCCACAGGAGGGTCGGGTGAGTGAGGGAGCGACAGGAGCAGGCAGCAGCAACCTGGGTAGACACACCGGGTCCCGGGGGAACGTGGACAGGGGGGCACCAGTGGCGGCCTCGGTACAGACAGCATACCGCTCGTGACCAGGGAACGTAGTGGTGACGCCAAGGTCCTGGAGGCAGCCGACACCAACTAGGTTCCTGGAGAACGAGGGGATATGCAGACCTGTAAGGGAGCCCGAAGGAACCGCCGGACAGGGAAGGGTGGTGGAACTGCGGGCGACTACCGGACCGCCGGAGGGGTCAGCAAGAGAAACGGCAGCAGGAACAGGAAGTGGCGTCAGGGTGGTGGAGTCGCGGAAGAAACACCGAGAGGCGCCAGAGTCCAAGGTGAAGGAAAGCGAAGCCGAGGGGTCTGGCGACGGAACGACGGCAGAAGCACCAAGACTACACAAAGCAGGGGGTCCTACGCCTGACGCAGCAGGGGAGGCTAAGCTAGGCACACCTACACTAGGCAACAGTGAGTAATAAGCGGGAAGCACACTAGAGTCATCAGCATACATCACATGCAGAGCAGAAACAATGGCATCCATGTCCATATCAAAGATCTGAATCTGACGACTAAGCAAACTGTGCTAGTCCGGGAGGTCTGGCGACGGGCCGAAGCGCTGACGAAAGAGGTCGTCCAGGCGACGAAAGCAGCGGGGAGTGGAGTGACCGATCTTACCGCAAACGAAGCCGCGGCGAGGACCGGTCTGGATCTGGTACTGACAACGCCCGCCGGCAGAGCCACCACGCGGCACACCACCACGCGCCCGTCCACCGCCAGCGCCGGGCCACCCTGGCGGGAGAACACTCGTCTGCCGCGTCTGCGACGGCTGCTGCGGCTGCTGCAAAGGCTGCGACTGCGGCGGTTGCTGCGGCTGCTGCAACTCCAGGGGCGGCGACTCAGCTGGACTGGGCAGGGTCCCCTCGTCCGCTCCAGCACCAGGCGACCCGACCCTACCACTACCCCCGCCCGCACCCCCGCCGCCCCCTCCGCCGCGCCCAACCTTGGGGCGGCGGCCCTTCCCAGAACGGGCCTGCGCTGCAGCAGCAGTCTCAGCCACTGCGGCAGAGCCGTCGGAGAAGGTGCACTGAGCGGGGGCACAACCCTGAAAGATAGGGACCGGCACGACACCGCTCGCCTGGGCGATGGAGCGGTGACGGGTCTCTATCACAGTCAGGGTGTCGACAAAGTCAGTGAGGGTGAGGTCTGCGGGGTGAACACTAAGGAAGCGGTCGCGGGCGACAGCAAGGCGGTCAGGGAGGCGGGTGGCAAGCAGGTAGAGGGTAGAGGTAATGGGCGGCTGGTGGGCTCTAAGCTGTGCGTCAGTTCAGGCAGCGCGCCAGGTCTCCTCTATCGAGCGCAGTTGGGCAGCGACGTCAGAGACAGTGGGGAAAGAAGCAAGGTCAGGAAAGAGCAGCGGGAGGATCAGGCGACCCACCGAGGCAGCCGGAGGGGTGGAATAGCGCTTGATGACAGCATCTAAGTATGCCTGAGCAGTAGTGAGGGACCTAAAGCGAGGACGCTCGGACGGGGGGAGGGCGTTGCTAATGGCAAGCTGGGCGACAGCATCGCGAGAAAGCCAGACAGAGCGCGCACGGGCAGTGGCAGCAGTAGACTCACGCTCAGTGGGTGTGGGGTCAGCGGGCAGAATAGCAGGAGGGTCTGGGCAGGGGAGCGTACCGTCAAGGTGTGCGGAAAGCGGTTCACCATCCTGCCGCTGGCCAGTGAGTTGGCGGCGGAGGTCGGCAAGCAACGCCTCGAACTCTAGGGGCTGACCTTCAGCGTCGAAGCGAAGCTCCGCCGCCATTAGGAACAGTCCAGGGCGGTGCAGGGCGGTGTAGTGCAGTGCAGTGTGGTACAGTGCGGTGTAGTGCGGTGCAGTGCGGTACAGTGCGGTGCAGTACGGTGCAGTGCGGTACAGTGCGGTGCAGTGCGGTGCAGTGCGGTGCAGTGCGGTACAGTGCGGTGCAGTGCGGTGCAGTGCGGTGCAGTGCGGTGCCGTGCGGTGTAAGGCAGTACAGGGTGGTGCGTGGCGGTACGGTGCAGGGCTGTGTTGGGCGGGGTGGGGGGGGAACCGTACCAGTGAGGAGGACGGGGCCGGGGCAGCGGGGCTGGGCAGGTGCGACCGGGCCGGGCGCGGACGACGGGGCCGGGCGGGCGCGACGGGGCCGGGCGGGCGTGACAAGGCCGGGCTGGTGCGCCAGGGCCGGGCCGGGGCGACGGGGCCGGGCGAGCGCGACGGGGCCGGGAAGGGGCGACTAGGCCAGGCGGGGGCGACAGGGCCGGGCCGGTGCGACGGGGCCGGGCGGGCGCGACGGGGCCGTGCTGATGCGACGGGGCCGGGCGGCTGCGACGGGGCCGGGCGAGCAGGACAGGGCCGGGCTTGGGCGACGGGGCCGGGCTGGTGCGACAGGACCGGGCGGGCGCGACGGGGGGCCCAGGAGGGGCGCTGCAGGGGCCCAGGAGGGGGCGCGACAGGGCCCAGGAGGGGCGCTACAGGGCCCAGGAGGGGGCGCGACGGGGCCTGGGAGGGGCGCGACGGGGCCTGGGAAGGGCGCGACGGGGCCCAGGAGGGGCGCTACGGGGCCCAGGAGGGGCGCGACGGGTCCCAGGAGGGGCGCTACGGGGCCTGGGAGGGGCGCGACGGGACCCAGGAGGGGCGCTACGGGGCCTGGGAGGGGTGCGACGGGACCCAGGAGGGGCGCTACGGGGCCTGGGAGGGGCGCGACGGGACCCAGGAGGGGCGCTACGGGGCCTGGGAGGGGCGCGACGGGACCCAGGAGGGGCGCTACGGGGCCTGGGAGGGGCGCGACGGGGCCCAGGAGGGGCGCAACGGGGCCTGGGAGGGGCGCGACGGGGCCCAGGAGGGGCGCTACGGGGCCCACGAGGGGCGCGACGGGGCCCAGGAGGGGCGCTACGGGGCCCACGAGGGGCGCGACGGGTCCCAGGAGGGGCGCTACAGGGCCTGGGAGGGGCGCGACGGGACCCAGGAGGGGCGCTACGGGGCCTGGGAGGGGCGCGACGGGACCCAGGAGGGGCGCGACAGGGTCTGTGAGGGGCGCGACAGAGCCCAGGAGGGGCGCTACAGGGCCCAGAAAGGGCGCGACGGGGCCCAGGAGGGGCGCTACGGGGCCCAGGAGGGGCGCTACGGGGCCCAGGAAGGGGCGCGACGGGGCTAGAGGGGGTCGCGACGGGGCTAGGGGGGCGAGCGGAAGCGGTAGGTGGGGGGGGGGGGGGGATCCTACCTACGCGTGATACCATATCAGAAATTCAAGTGATAGTGATAGAGAGAGAGTACACACAATATAGCTAAGTGTTGTACCCTCTAAGAGGCTACCCTATACAGTCTATACACACATAACAAATAGACATGTTTGACAGGTATCATTCCTGCCCGCTTAGTCTTCTGTAGAGTAGTCCGTTCATATCGTGAGAGGACTCGACAGAAAACGGGGTTGGCTTACGGTTGCTAGGTGAGCTCGTAAAGCTCCTCCAACAAGAAGCGTGTGCACCCTCAGATCAGTCATGTAAATTTCCAGCATGCTTACCACGCCGGAAACATCTGCACGTCGTAGTGTTATGAGCGTGACTCAGGAGGAGTTTGACGAGTTGCAAGCCATGGTGGCTACATTTACGACACTGCAGGCCCAGCTTCAACAACTCGCCGATAAAGTTCGAGTCACTGGGAAGCGAAGTGCAGACGCTGCACAACGAAAAATCGTCGCTTCGCCAGACGCGGGGTGAAACGCGTTAGGGGCGGTCTGTTACCCGAGACGAAGATGCTGCGAGCGAAGCGAGGGCGTCGGCGACACTTGAAGCAGTTGAAGAAGTCCACAGCGAGCTGCGGACGGCCATTAAAATCAAACCACCGATGCCTCCGCCGTTCAACCCGACCGACAGAACGACTACAGTGAGCGGTTGGCTGTTTGCCATGGAAAATTTCTTCACAGCAGCAAGTATTAATGACAACGCGTTACGTGTCAACTTGACTGTGTCGTTGATGAGGGGACCGGCACTCGACTGGTGGCGCATGCATCTAGACGAGGGAGGAGCCTCGGTAGGGAATCAACGGGCGGTAGATGGGGAGCAGAGTTCATCAACGGCGAAGGAAGAACCGATCTTCGAGTCGGCCACGATCCGCCCGTGAAAAGCCTGGGGCGAAGTGTTGAAGGGCAGATTTGAACACATATCCATGCGCGAAAATGCTCGCACAAGGCTCCGGATGTGGAGACAGTTGGGCTCTGTCCAAGAATACACGGTGTCGTTTCGAGCAATCTGCGACCAAATCGGAGGGCTTAGCGAAGACGAGCACATCGATCGCTACGTGGGTGGTCCCAAGTCGGAGATTCAGCTAGAGATCGTCCGGCGAGCCCCGACGACATTCAACGAAATAGTTCGCATAGCAGACTCGCTGGACGCACGACGTGGACTCGCGAGAGCGGGTTTTCGGGAGGGAAGTCGCTTTCGAGGCCAGCCCCAACACACATCAATCAACATCGTGGACGTGTTTGCAGCTCGAGTATTTTCGTGAACCTGCTTCCACTGCAACCAGCCAGGTCACATCGTGAGGGACTGCACGCAGCTGCAGAAGAACTTAGCTAACGACAAGAAGCAATCGGGAAATGGAGATCGTCAGTAGGAGATGGGCCACCTACTGACTTAACTACGTCGCCCAAACGCCAACACCCCCACCTGATTATAGTGTCGATTTGGGCTATCGACAAATCCTGGCTGAATAAGGGGGGTGAACCGGTTGATCGCCCTCTGCTGGTTGAAGGAAGAGTTGGCGATACCCACATCAAAATATTCGTTCATGGTGGGGCGAGCCACAGTTTGCTAGACGCGACGAATGCAAAAATATTGCAATTGCAGCTAAAGCGCTACATGCCTAAAATCGACGCGAGATTGGTTAACGGCATACCACTTGCAATTCCAGAGCAGGTACTCCACGCGCGAATAACGTGCGGCGAAAATTTCAGTTTCACGACGAAGATGCTGGCGACAACTTTGGACGCCTGCAACATGCTGCTGGGACGCGATTGGCTGCGAGAATACAACTCGAGCATTGACTGGCGGACAAGCGATTGTCGCATCAAATGGAGTGGCGAGTGGCGCCGATTACCCAAGTGGACCTGTCTATATTCGACAACATCGATGGTCAGCGCAGTAACGATCATGCGAGCAATGATTCGAGGGACGCAAATGTAAGCTGTCCGATGGATCGCATCAACGGTTGTCGACAAGCCGACCGACATCGACAAACTCTGCGCAGCTGTCCCGAATGACTTGGCGATGGTGATTCGGAAACACGCCGACATTTTTCCAGACGACCTACCGGCGGGTTTGCCACCTGAGCGAGAACATGACCACCAAATAGAGTTGGAGCCCGGCGCGCAGCCTATTGTTCTGACTCAATGGCGGCAGACTCAGCCCGATCTGGATGAACTTCGAAGCCAGCAGGACTACCTGCTCGAGAAAGGTTTCGTTCGCCCCAGCTTATCACCGTTTGTAGTTCCTATACTGTTCACCCCAAGAAAAAATGGCGGTCTACGAATGTGTAACGACTACCGTGCCTTGAACCGGGTTATCATCAAGTCTCGATATCCTATCCCGCGTGCTGACAAACTAATTGACCAACTTCGCGGAGCCAAATTCTTCTCGAAAATTGACCAGCGATGCGGTTACCACCAGATCCGCGTGAACGACGCTGACTGCTACGAGACGGCGTTTCGGACCCGGTACGGGAGTTGCGAGTACACGGTTATGTCTTTTGGCTTAACAAACGTGCCTTCAACGTTCCATTTTACCATGAACGAGGTTTTTTGGCCGCTGCTGGATAAATGCGTCATCGTGTACCTCGACGACATATTGGTCTACAGCACTACCTGGGAGCAGCATTTGAAGGATTTGACAGACGTTTCCTCTCTCTTGTAGAAGCACCGACTCATCACCAAGGGCTCTTAGTGCGAGTTTCTCAAACACGAATTGGAGTTTTTGGGCCACGTCATTCCCATCGATGGTGTTAAAATCGACCCCAAGAAAATCGCGACAATCAGAGACTAGAAGCCGCCGACTTATCTACGCGAACTTCAGAGTTTTCTAGGGTTCGTAAATTACGTCTGCCGTTTCATTCCGAACATGGCAGGGGTAACTTCCCCTCTCACGGATCTCCTCAAGAAGGGCACGTTTCATGAGTGGGGGGGAGAGCAGCAAGCTGCGTTCGAACAGCTCAAACGTTTCCTGACTCCACCTTCGGTTCTTCGGATTGCATATCCTCACCGTCCGTTCGAGCTCATCATCGACGCTAGCGATCTAGCTGTTGGCGCAGTACTGTTACAAGACTTCGGCGAAGGCCTCCAACCCATCGCCTACGAGTCACGAAATCTAAACCCTGCCGAGCGAAATTATCCTGTCAATGACAAGGAGTTACTCGCCATCATTCACGCTTTCAAAGTCTGGCGCTGCTACCTGACAAGCGCTGACGTGACTGTTCGAACAGACTACAAGTCGCTACAGTTCATCCGTGCCCAACCGACATTGAATCCCCAACTGATTCGCTGGCTTGATTACCTCGAGTACAACTTCCACTACAGAGTCACCTACAAACGAGGGGTTAGCAACATCGCCGACGCACTGACCCGACCTTCAATCCACACCACCGCAGTCCTAATTACCCAAGCTAATCTGCTGCTAACTGGCCTATTCACCTACGGAAACAGTACTGACCCATTCTTCACCACTAACAGTCATCCCCAACTGACGGACAAGCAAGGGGCCTATTACCTAAAATCCGATACCAATCGGATTTGAGCTCTCACCTACCGTACCCTATCGGAATTACTGATCCAGGAGGCACATGACTCGAATTTTCTCGGGTCACTACGGCATCGACACAACAGCCAAATTACTGAGCCTTAATTATTACTGACCCGATTTGCCGACAAACATGCAACTGTACGTCACCTCCTACGCCACGTGTCAACGCATGAAGTCTTCCCGACTTCGGCCTGGTAGATTGCTGCAGCCACTCGAGCCACCCAGCCGACCCTGACAACAAGTGACGATGAACTTCGTCACTGGCCTGCCAGCCAGTTCAAACGGTAACGACGCGATCCTCGTCGTCGTTGACCGGTTGACCAAGATGGCCCACTTCACCGCCTACAAAAGGATGATTACTGCCGAGCAGACAGCGAAATTGTTCCTCACGAACATCATGCGGCTACACGGCATCCCCTCACCAATCATCAGTGATCGCGACCCACTGTTCACGTCCAACTTCTGAACAAAAACCTGGTAGCAGTACGGCACACGTCTGCATCTGTCCACGGCATACCACCTACATTCGAACGGCCAGACTGAGTGCACCAATCAGACGATGGAGCAGCTAATCCGCACGACGTGCACAGACCCGGCCCAATGGGAAGACGCCCTTCCGTTGATCGAGTTTGCGTACAAGAACGCCCCATCGGCAACGAGTACTCAGTCCCCGTTCTTCCTTAATTATAGGATAGAACCGACAACCCTTCTATCGCCCCCGATAGAAAACCCGGTACCAAGATCTCAGCAGTTCGTCGAAAACCTCCGACAGTCTCAGCAAAAATCCGCCGATGCCATCCTCAAAGCCAATCAGAGGGCTAAGCAGCAAGCTGACCGACGACGCCGAGACTTAACGCCCGCCCCTGGGCAATTGGTCCTGCTCGACACCAGAAATTTGGGAATTCCCCTCCCAAATAAATTACGACCAAGATTTTGCGGCCCATTCCGCATCATTCGCATGGTGACACCAGTCACCGCCCTGCTGCAACTGCCGGACGACTGGCGAATTCATGACTCATTTCACGTCAGTCTCCTGCGACCATTCGTCATGAGTACGACTAATCTCGACCGTCAACACATCAATCCTACGGTCAACCAAGTACCCGAGCCAACGATCGAGCCGTCCAAGATTCTCGCTCATCACGTACGCAGCCACCGAGATACAGCAGCCGTTGATTTCCTTGTACAATGGGTCGATCGCACGACTGGCGACAATCTTTGGGTCCCCGCAGCTGTGCTCGATGAACGCAGAATAGTCCGAGACTATTTACACCGACGACGTGTCCCGGATGTGGGTAGTCTCATCCCAGAAGGGGGGGTGGTGTAAGGAAAATTCCTTTTTCCTTAATGGGCTCGACTACAGCGCATATGCACAGGACTCTCGGAAGTCCAGGCTTGGCCAACTTCTTCGGTCCCAAACCATTTCGCGAACCCAAACCTAGACGCGCAACGCTTCCGTGGCTTTTGCCAACCGGACCGCCCCAACCTGTTCGCGTGGTTCTCGGCTAGCTTTGTTCGAGCCTATAAATGCCTAGGCGCTCAATTGTATGGACACTCTTGAATCACGACTCCTTTATTACACTACCCGTTATTTCTCTTATTAATTCATAACATGATTGCAGAGGATATGTTATGAATAATAACTGGGAGTGCGCGGAATAATAATGACCAGTACAAGAATGGGAGCATAGCATTATATAGCGAGAACCCTAGCAAGGCGACGAGCCTGGAGTGCTAGGTAAGGTACAGGCGCGGTCGAAAGGGCCGGTGGCGGCGCGAGCCAGCCTCGGGGTCGCGTCGGAATCAGACCAAGCCTGGTCTTCCGAGAGTTCGGGTGAACGCGATTGCCGTACAACTCGGTAAGAAATAAAACTCCTTACACTACCCCCTCTCTTAAGGAAGATGGTTAGTTGCAGAGTTTTCTGCTATAACGGGAGCTTCTGCCGAAGTGCCTGACGCAGATAGAGCTCTCTAGCTCAGTCGTTCTCTACGGAGAAAGTTGCCTTCAGAATTGTGTGTTTCACTGAGTAGCTTTTGAGAAAGCTTTGGCACACAAATTCACTAGAATCAAGATTACAAAGTATGGTACACAAGGCAAACACTAGTACTATCTCATTGAGCCTCATTGAACACGAAAGAGAACGTTTGCATGAGGACGTTTACATAATTACTCTAAGCTGTGCTTAGCCAAGTCAGCAATGGCAGGTGAAAACTACAGCACATGCTTAGTTGGTAATTTTTACCCACTCAGAAGCAGTTGTTTTAACAGTTTTAGATATGAAACTGTCAGATGTTACGCACATTTCCGCAGTTACGAAATGTGCGTCATGTGTTCAATTTCTCAATGTCGCAGGTAGATTTTGCCGGTTTTTGGTTCAGATCGGTTCTGTGGTGAACTTACGAAATCGCAAAATTTTCGCGATTTCGGAACAGTACCTTCATCAGAAAACCGCGTTCCCGTTTTTTCGTCGAAGGGGTCGCTCGCGGAAGCGATGTCCGAGGTGACTCTCTGCTGCGCTTCTGCCGAGGGGGTCGACAACAGAAGAGACAGCCGAATTGCCTTTCTGCCGAACTCCCGCAGAACGCAATTCTGCGCGAACAGGTTCTTGCGCCACTCTACCCGAGGTCCTGCTGGAACGCATTTCCGAGAGTCGTTTCTGCCGTGAGGGTCGCCTGCATAAATGTCTTTTGCGCGATACTTCGGCAGAGGACAACCCTTCTGCGAATGGCCCCTGGTGCCAATTCGGCAGAGGGTCTTGTACACTCTCGATTCTTCCGAGACCGCTTCTACAAAAGCATACGTCGATGTAGAAGCCATTTGTAGAATAAGCTCTCCTGTTCTGCCACTCCGACAGAACCGCTTTTCTGCCACCAACAAAAACTGCTCCTTCTGCCACTTCCCGCAGAGCCTCGCCTTGTTGACGAATCTGCTATTCGTCGATGGGCCTTTCTGCAGGGCTCGTGTCCGCGGACTTTGTTGATATGCCGCTTCAGCAGACTTCTGCAACCTTCGCAGGATTAGGGCTATTCTCAACATTAGTGTCGGGAACGCATTTTCGGGTCAAATAAGATTTGAGCACCGATTGTTCCTGAAGCGAGTCGGAAATGACCCACGTGTCACCTTCGCTTGTACGGTTGGCCCAGAGAACAAGAAATTCCATGTGACGTCATCTTATGTCGAGGCGGACGCGGTGACTCAAAAGCCAGCAGGGCTCAAGGGTTAGTTCGGCCATTGGGCGAACACTGGGGACAGCCGTGGGTCGTGTGATTGCCGACGTGCTTGCGACGTAGAGATGAAGGAGGCTGACGTAGAATGCGTCGTGGATGCACCACTCATCCGGGAGTAATAATTTCGACATAACAGGTATCACCAGTTTGAGGATGCGGAAAGGCCCGCAGAATCTCGGGCAGAGACTGGATGGCAGGGGCAGGCGGAGGTTCTTCGTGTCGAGAAGGACTAGTTGCCCAGTGGTCATCGTAATATTTCAGCGATAAAGTCGGGTGTAGCGTCGGGATGTCGTTGAGGAAGAAGGAGTGATTAGTCGTTGCGGATGGGGCGTTGATGTAGGAAAATTCGAGCATGGGCAGGAATTCTTCCCACCTTGCAGGATCGAGGCAGTTGGTGCGCATCAGCTGCTCCATGGTATGATTGGTGCGCTCGGTCAGTCCGTTGGTTTGTGGGTGGTAGGCGGACGAGAATTGCAGGCGGGTGCCGTACTGTTCCCATGTCTCTTGCCATAACTTGGATGTGAACTTGGCGTCGCGGTCGCTGATGATCGCCGATGGTAGGTTGTGCAGACGAACAACGGAGGAGATGAAGAGCTTGGCTGTTTCTTCGACAATGATTGTCATACGACAGGGTGCGAAATGCGTCATCTTCGTCAGGCGATCGACGATGACGAGGATGGCATCGTTGCCACTTGCGCTGGCCGGGAGTACCATAACGAAATCCATCGTCAAGTGTTGCCACGATTTATGGGGTAGCTCGGGTGGTTGCAGCAGTCCAGCTGGCCGCTATCGATAAGACTTCATGCGATGGCAGTGTGGGCATGCCGATACGTATCTCTGCACATCAGACGTCAAATCTGGTCAATAATAAAAATGGTGGAGTGATTTCTGGGTTTTATCAACCGCGAAATAACTGGAGAGGTTAGAATTATGGACTTCTTGAATCAGTAATTCGCGAAGGAGTCGGTAAGCGAGAGACCAGATGCGTTCAGTACCGGCTTTTAGGAAATATATTCTTTGGCCATGGTGGCTTGCTGGTGGAGGTTGCGGGTGAAAAAGGGGTTTGTTTCGTATCCGTGGGTAAATAGTCTGGTGAGTAGTGGGTTGGATTTTGCAATGATGACGGAGACCAGGTGGGCAGATGGTCATGTGAGTGCATCAGCGATGTTATTCGCCCCCCTCCCCCCCCCCCCCCCCATACGTAATTGTGTAGTGGAAGTTGCTCTCCAGAAAATCCCGCCAGCGAATCTATCGTGGGTTGAGGGTCGGCTACGCGCGGAGGTACTGTAGGGATTTGTGGTATGTCCGTACTGTTACGTCGGCTCCCGTCAGGTAGCAGCGCCATACTTTGAACGCGTGCACTATGGCGAGCATTTCTTTGTCGTGGACAAGGTAGTTGCGCTTGGCTGCCTGCGATTTTTGGGACTCGTACGTGATTGGTTGGAGTCCGTCGCCGAAATCTTGTAACAGTACCGCGCCGATGGCGAGATCGCTAGCATACGTCAAGATTTCGAACGGTCATCGCCAGCATGGGCATGCTGAATCTGAAATCGTCGCCACACTTCATTCGTACCATGCGCTCTCATTCTCGAATCGCAAGTGGCGTCCCGTCCACCAGTCGTGCGTCAATTTCGGGTAAGCATTTCTCCAATGTCAGCTTCAACTGCTTCGCTGTAGTCACGTGGATCAGGCTGTGGCTAGCCCCGCCATCCACAAATAACTCTTTTTTTTTTTGCCATTCATCTTGCCTTCGACCAGTACAGGGTGATCTTCAGGTTCGCTCCCGTTATTTGTCCGAGTGCAGTCGATATGTATCGGTACTACAACTTGGTGGGAACGCTGAAGTTCGTGCGATAAAGCCTCGCCAGTAGGGGGTCCGTCTTCTATTGACTTTCCCCATTTCCCGGCTTCTCCTTGTCGTTCTTCGTCTTCTTAGGCGACCTCGAGCAATACATAATGTAGCTCGGTGACCTGGCTTGTCACATCTATAACATAGCTCGTGAAATACTTCATCGGGTGCAAGCACGCCATTGATCGTGGGGCGGGGAGACTGTCCATGAAAAGGACCAACATCCCTGTTGTACTTTCTCGCCCACTGCTGCAGTGCATCGGCTGTTGACGCGAGCTGGACAGCATCATCGAACGTCTTGGACCGGGACCGCTGCTACTTGTACTGAATATCAAAATGCAGCCCCTGATGTACTTGTCCCGCCTTTCTGCTTCACGGAGGTTGTTCACTTGGTCCGCAAGTGCCGAGAACGACGCAATGTAATCTTGAATAGTAGTCACCTGCCGCCAGTTGCGCAGGTTCATGCAAGCGTCGTCTGAGGTGGATGAGTGCTCAAAACGAGCTCGTTGAGCTGTGCCCCACTGTTTCCGCGTGCGAATCGTGGTCGTACCGAATATCGGTTCTACATGTTGGTTTGAATAATCCGAAGTCCCGTCCTTTGCCTGCTTCATGCCTGCCAGATTCCCAATTGCCAATTATCGTCGCCACCAATCCAACGCCGGTCCTCGAAGCAGCGACACGTCATGATTAATGCACGCGTCGCGTGTATGCACACTCCCAGCCGTGAAGAATAACTCCATGCTAAACACCCACCCTTGTACCGTTGTCGCCTTGTCCGAAGGGTTAAACGGGGGTGGCATGGCCGGCTTGAGCTTAATCTTCGTCACAGTCACAGTGCGCACGTCGTCCTGCTCCAACTCCCGTGCGAGCTCGTCAAGAACGGTTTCGCTCGCGGCGTCATTGGCTTCTTGCTTTACATCATTCTCTGAGACTCTGGGCGACGCTTGACGCACTTCACCACGTGTCTGGCGAAGCTCGGTGCTCTTCGTCCAAAGTCTCACGACTTCACTGTTCAAACTCGCCATCTGGGCTTGCATTTCCTGCATCTGAGCCATGACCTCGTCGAGCTGGGCCTAAGTCATGATGCGAATGCTACGCCTTTCGGGCAGGGGGAAGGCCGTGGTAAGAAACCGCAGGGGGCACAAACGCTATCGTCGTTGTGTGAGCTAATTACTCTAGCTCATGGACAACCACTTTGCAGCCCCGCGAGGTTAACCACACCTTGGGAATAAACTACTCTGAGAAAGTGGGGTGAACTAGGAAAGTAGCTCTGATACTAGATGTTATGAATAATAACTAAGAGTGCGCGGAATAATAATGACCAGTACAAGAATGGGTGCCTATCATTATATAGCAAGAACCCTAGCTAGGCAACGAGTCCGGAGAACTAGGTTGGGTACAGGCGCGGTCAAAAGTGTCAAATTATATATTTATATATATAGTATATCTGTGTAGGCTTGGTAGATGCGCTACATTACTGAATCCAACTGTAGAGGGGACAACCCCCCCTTCTTGTATCTCTTCCTCTTCTAGTCCAATCCCTCTTTTCTCTCGTAACTCTTCCCCCCGAGCTAAACCTCTCGCCCTTTCATGGCTTCCTAGCGCCTACTTAGATCTTTAACAAAAAGGGTCGGAGGCGGCGCGAGCGAGCTTCGGGGTCGCGTCGGAATCGGACCGAGCCTGCTCTTCCGAGAGTTCGGGTGTACGCGATTGCCGTACAACCCGGTAAGGAATAAAACTCCTTACACCAGCTACGTACCGTAATCTCCCGGCATGATCACCCTAGGTCTTTTGGAAAAATCACTGAAAATCGTTTGGGTGGACATATTATAGGGAGGTAATCATTAAGACTCATAGACATTTATTTTCTACTTACGAGATTGTTTTTCGTATGTACACTTCAACACCAGCGGATTCTCGTCCTCAGCCTGTCGTAGACTCACGAGTCAAATTCCTGCTGTGGTCATTTTTCTGCAGGCCTACTGCAGGAACCCTTTGTGCTGACGCGGCGCGAAGGCATTTCTGACAGCTAGGTGCACAGGCAAACTGGGGCGCTTCGGACGCGTGACCAAAATCCGGGATTAAAAACGAGAACAAATACTCTCTTGAGGGAAATCGGGGGTCCTCAAATGATTTACCCCAAATAGTGGGTCCTCACAATCCCTTTACGATATTAAGACCCATGGTCCGGAAAAAAGACCCAGGGTCCCTTTTTCGAGGGGGGGGGGTAATCATGCCGGGAGAATACGGTACATGTATTTAGTGGCCACTTAAAACGAGAGACTATAATAGTGACACCCTTTTCTAGTTGGGCCCAACTAGAAACGTCCCAACAGTGAATATTTTTTTGGAGGGGCGTGTTAAATTATATATGTTATATAATAGTAGGCTTGGTAGATGTTGCTGAAACTTACTGTAGAGGGTACAACACCCCTCCTTGTATCCCTCTCTCTTCTATTATCGCTCTCTTTTCTCTCGTTAACTTTCTCCTAGCTAAACCCTCTCGCCATTCCATGGCTTCATAGCTACCTAGTCTCGTAACATGTTATCAGAGCGAGTTGCCCTTCCCGGGCCTGCTCCTCATGCTTCCACTGCGCACTCCTCCTCTCCCTCTCGCGCTGCCATGGCGGCCGCGTCGTGCTGCTGTGGCGGCGTCGTCGTGCCGCCGGCCGCGTTGTGCTGCCGCGACCATTTCGTCGCGCTGTCGTGGCGTCGACGTCGAGCCGTGGCGGCGTGACGGCGCTGTCGTGCTGCCGTGGCGACGTGCTGCCAGCGCGTGTGCGGCATGGTCGGCAGCGCCCAGCGCCCCGTTCTAGGCGCCGCCGGTCCTGACGCCCGCACGCCAGCCACGGGCGTGATGCTGGACCACGCCCTCCTCCTCCCCCCCCCCCCCCCCCTTTTCCCCTGCGTCCCCTCCTCCTCGCCACAGCCGACGCCTGACTCGTGAGGGTCTTCCCCATCGTCGCGGAGCTTGGCCACGCCGCCGAGAGGGCGGGGGCCACTGCAGTCGCCACTGTCGTCGAAGCCGCCGCACGCCGCCGCCGCTGCCGCCGTCGCCATCTCTCGGGCCGTGGGGTTGGCCATGCCGGAGTAGTCGTGGCTGCTGCTGGGAATTGGGGGTGCTAGGTTAGGGGGTGTGGGTGTGTGTGGGTTCTTCTACTACCAAGCCTAGGGGGTGTGTTAAATTATATATGTTATATAATTGTAGGCTTGGTATGCATTACTGAAACCTACTATAGAGGGTACAACACCCGTCCTTGTATCCCTCTCTCTTCTATTCTCACTCTCTTTTCTCTCGTTAACTTTCTCCTAGCTAAACCCTCTCGCCATTCCATGGCTTCCTAGCTACCTAGTCTCGTGACAGGGCGGGCAGCAGCCCCCGTTTTTTCCCAAGGCGTAGGCCACGAAATCTAATTACGCTTGCGACATTTCGCACTGGCGACATATTTTACGACCATAGATTTGCATGGTTAGCATTTCGACCAATTGGGGCCTAGCCTCAGTTTTGTTGGAGTAGTGAACTGGGGTCCAACTTGAAATTCAAGTTGGGCCCACTTGGTGCAGCTTACAGGCAGTGGGGGCTGGGCGAAATGTGGCGCGCTACTTGCGATTTTGCCCTAGCCATTTTCCCCACCGTACATCATTTTTTCCCCGCCAACCAATCAGGTAACTGCAACTTCTCACCCAATTTCCCCTGCTTGCATTTCTTGACAGTGTTCCCTCTGCCCCGTCGTAGTTTTGTCCCTTAGTCGCAAAAACGAATGTCTGAGCCTTTTCAAGTTGGACACAGGCCTCAAATTTATAGGGTGTCTCACCCTGATTGCCCTTACCATCGGCCGCTTTTTCAGGATCACCCTGATTTTGTAATTGCATTTTTTTCGTGACCCTTAGTCAAAAAGTGTAAGATTGCTTTAACCCTGTTGTAGTAAGAGTACTTCTAGTTCTACCCTGACCAGACAGGGTATCGTCGAAACCACACTGAAACAGAAGAATGGCCCGCATATTCGACAAGTTTCTGTGTCCAGCTGGCATCGCACTGCATGTGTGATTCTGGCGAAGGGCCAATCAGGCCCCCCACACCTGCTCTAGCTCGTGTCGGACTGCATCTTTGATTTTGTCGAAGGGCCAGTCAGACCCCTCACACCTGCTCCAGCTCGCGTCGGACTGCACGCTTGATTTTGTCGAAGGGCCAGACGCCTCTCACACCTGCTCCAGCGCGCCTCGGACTACAAAACGTGTGTCATTTTGGTCAAGGGACAGTTACGCCCGATACATGGGTTGCGCAACTAATCGAGGTTTCGCAATCCTGTCTGGTTACCGAGAGCGTCGAACCTCGCACGCCGTGTGAAAGATGGGTTGGACTGATTTTAGTTGGGTTATTTCGCCAGTGGAGCAACCCGGGTTGCGGTCTCGACGCAAAGCACAACCCATGTACCACACCCTTACATGTGCTCCAGCTCGCCTCGGACTTCCTGCATGATTTTAGTGAAGGACCGATAATGTCCCTCACACACGCTAAGAAAGCTGGAAAATTACAATTTACTGTGGAGTGGACATGGTGATAATTTTAGTACCCTTTGTTAAATTATATATTGTGTTATATAATTGTTAGGCTTGGTAGGTTACCGAACTATACTGTAGAGGGTACAATCCCCTCCTTGTATCCCTCTCTCTTTCTAGTTTACACTCTTTCCTCTCGTTAAACTCTCCTAGATCTTAGCTCCTAAACCCTCACGCCATTTCATGGCCGCCCTTCCTTCCTAGCTAGTCTTTTAACATGGTATCAGAGCGAGTTCCCCCTCCCGGGCCTTCTCCCCACGCTTCCGCCGTGTACTCCTTCTTTCACTCGCGCGCTGCCATGGCGGCCGCGTCGAGCTGCTGTGGCGGCGTCGTCGTGCCGCTGGCCGCGTCGTGCCGCGGCCGTCTCGACGCGCTGCCGTGGCGTCGATGCCGCTCTGTGACGGTGTCGTCGCCGCGCGACGCCTGTGGCGCCGCTAGATCTGCCGTCCCGCCAGTAAGCATCGCTCTATCCATGGCGCGTTGCTGAAGACGCGCCTGCCGTTCCGCCAGTAAGCGTCGCGCCATCCATGGCGCGTCACTGATGACTCGCCTGCCGTCCTGCCAGTAAGCGTCGCGCCATCCATGGCGCGTCGCTGAAGACCCCCCCTCCCCCCATTTTCCCCTCCTCTGCCTTGCCATCTCCTCCTCGCCACAGCTATCGCCTGACTTGCGAGGGTCCTCACCGTCGTTGAGAGTGGACACGCCGCCGAGAGGGCGGGGGCCATTGCCGTCGCCGCTGTTGTCGAAGCCGCTGTCGACACCGCTGCTGTCGCCGCTGGCCGTTGCTGCCGCACGCCGCCGTCGCCACCGCTGTCGTCACTGCCGCGGCTGCCGCCGTAGCCATCTCACGAGCCGTGGGATTGGCCCCACTGGAGTAGTCGTGGCTGCTGCTTGAGAATGGGGGTGCTAGGTTAGGGGGTGTGGGTGTGTGTGGGCTTAGCACCCCCACGAAAATACTTTCATTGACCTCGGCACCCACCCTGTAAGCGCACCCATAAGGGCAAGGTGCGAAGACAACAAGCACAAGGTCCTAGGCAGAGCGAACAATATAAGATACAAGGAAAGGTGGGAGATCAGAACCCTATGAACACAAACCAAACGTTACGGAGAAAAGCCAATCAACTTCAAGTTTAATGCTCCCTGTTGAAGCTTGTCTACGTCCATGCTGCTTGTCTGTCGTCGCTTCGGGAAACAGACTTGCACCTGGCAGAGAAAAAAAAAACCTGTACGCTGTTACGACGCAGGCTGTTAGCAAGCGTTGACTATAAGGGCAGGAAACGTTGTGCGGGCCGAAGGCGGTAGAACCATGCCTAATGGCTAGTTTCCTGGTCCTTGAGCAATCCTAAACATATCCTACCCAAAAGCTGACACCCTGTACATTCAGGGTACTCATATTTTTTTTTATAAATTTACCCTGATTTTCAAAGGGTGACTAAAATTTTACCCTAAGAGAGGGTAATTTGTTTTAGGTACACTGATTACTGAGGGTGACCCTAAACCAATTTTGAGCCCTGGTTGGACCCGCCTTCACTATTTTAACCTCTCGCTTTAAGGGAGAAGAAGAAAGCCAGAACAGAAGCGATTTATTTGAACTTGTTTAAGTATACTCGACCCTAAATATGTGGTTCACTTCAACAGAACTCATTACAATTTTTGAGAAGATTAAAATCATTTTTTTCATAATTCAAAACTATGTTATTTGATTGTTGATAGCATTAAAGAACAATTAAGAGGATCAGGAAACATTTTTCATGAGAATAATTTGATTGCAGATACATTCTAAACAATGGATGACAAACGTATATGATCCTTGTACATTTTTTTGGAACTTCTCAAATTAGCATGTGTTATTATTACTTCCGTCATGTTGAACCTGAACACCCCAAACCTTCGACCAGCAGCGAGGATTGTTCCACCGCAACCCTGACGCGAAGTCCTCTCCCTTCACTTCACCCTTGCTCTACGACCCTCGTTCTGCAGGCTGCTACCACCTGGTTTTCCCGGATCTCGTTTCTAAGCTTTGCTCCACCTCTCTCGCTGGCAGCCTTTTGAGACGCCTCCAACAGTTAGCGGTCTTGCTCGGTGCAGCGCGTGTTCTCTGGCAGACCTCGAGACAGAATCATGATCGCGTCAGGTGGGGCGTCGGAGCGGGAACGGCGGCCGACGGCGAAGATTCTCGTGTGCAAGGACTACGCGCGTGGCCGGTGCTCCAGGAGCGACTGTCGCTTCGCGCATACATCTAGCACTCTCGGCGTGGAGGCCACCGATGAAGGGTAGAGCCCCGTGCAGCCCCACGCGACGCCTCGTTCATCTACTAATCTCCTCTCGATTGTCGCTGTCTAAACTGATAAATAATAATAATAATAATAATAATAATAAATCGCCTCTTCACTTCTCTCTCCTGCCTCTCCAGCTTCACGATTCGTGTGCTTGTTCACCTGCTTCCCCTCGTCCACCCGTCAATCTTGCCACTCAACACCCACATTTCCGCGACGGTTTTTGTTTTTGTTTTTGCCTTCTCTTTCCGTTTCGTTTTTTTGGGGGGGGGGGGTGGGGGGGGGTTGTTTCTGATCTATTTTGTGCGGGATTCCTTGTTGGTCCTCTCGTGGCGGGGTGGCAGGGATGTGGTGTCGGTGTGCAACGACTTCCTGCGCTCACGCTGCGCGCGCTCCACGTCGTGTCGCTACTTCCACCCGCCGCCGCATCTTATTAGGTACCGGTCGACCCTCGACAGCTCTGCAACCCACCCTCGGGCATTTCAAGCCGAGAAGGTGTGGCTGGTGCGATGCTGTTCTCAAGCCGAAAGGAGAAGGGTTCCGCTGGTTTGATGTAGTTGTCGCTGTTATTGTTATTGTTATGGCTCATGCCGACTATTCAGACCGCTTTTGCCGAAGCCATTTCTCCGCGAGACCTCCAGTCCAGCCAGTTCCTCCTCTGCGTCCACTGGTCTCTGACCTTTACAACCTCCGTAAAACCCCTCCCCCTCTCCCTCTCCTCCTGCTGCCCCCCTACTTCTATCCTTGCTACTTTATCTCTATCCCCCTCCCCCTCCTCCCTCCTCCCCCCACCTCGGGCCCCCCTCTCCCGCCCCCATCCCTGCTCCTTTCCCACCCTTCCCCCCCCGGGCCAGTTCACTGGCGAGCAAGGTGGGCATCACGCTGCCAGGGGACGGCGCGGACATGCAGTCGCAGCAGTCCTTCCTCCCCGTGCCCGCGCCCGCTTTCCCCGACGTGCGTTGCGCTCCCGCCTCGCCGCCCTGCCTGCCCGCTCTCTTCTTCTCCCCGTTCCCCTCCCCGTTGCCCCTTTTCGCCCTCGCCTCTCAGCTTATAGTCCTGCCTCCGCTGTGCCAAGTCGCACCGTCGTCGTCTCGCCCCACGATTTTTCAGGCACCTCAAAAGCAGATATTTGAGGCGCTTCAAAAATCGTTTCCCCCTTTCAGCCCATTGTCCAGCCTCCTCCGTGCCAAGTCGCACCGTCTTCGTCTCGCCCCACGCCCCCGCTTCGTCTCTGTCACTCTCCTCTTGCCTTGCTCTCTGCGCTGCGTTCCTCCCCCGCCTGCCTGACAACGCCCTGCCGCCCGTTCCCTTCCCCACGTCACCACAACGCCACCACCTAGGAGCATCACCACCGTCTCTCGTACTTTACCTTCCCTTCCCTTTCACCGTCTTTCAACCTATTCTGTTCGTGTCCGCCCTGTCTCTCTCCGTCTCTCTCTCTCCCCGTCCCCAGGTGTACGGAGCGCCCTCCGCATATCTCGCCGCGGCCTACCCACCCATGGCTCCCGCCTCCCGTCTCTTCACTCGCCCTGCGCTCGAGGTGTGCCCGCCCTGCCGTCTCTCAGGCTCCTCTTCCTCCCCTTGCCGCCTCTGTGCTGTGTCGTCTTACTCCCGCCCTCCTCCTCCCTTCGTCTTCGCTCCTTCCTCCTCCCGTCATCTCGTCTACTTGCTCTCAGGGTTCGGAGGCCCACGTCCCCAGTCTTCCGCTTGCCGTCTCGCCAACTCTTCCTCTATGTCTCTCCTCCCACCCTTCCCACCTCTCCTACACACACACCCCCCCCGGCTGTTTCCTCACAACCCCTTACAACCCTCCCGCCCTTCCCCCCTCTTTTTCCCTTTCCCCACCCCCTCTCCCCCCTCTTTCCCCTCCTCTCTCCCCCCCCCCTCCCCCCCCCTTTCCCCTGACACCAGGTGTGCCGGGACTTCCTCAAGGGGCGGTGCTCACGGGACGCCTCCGCCTGCCGCTACGCGCACACCAACCCCAATGCGGGCGACGGCAACCTCGTCACTGTCAGTCCGCTGCCCGTGCCTCTCTTCGCCTCTCTTCCCCCGCTCCCCTCCCCCCCCCCTTACCCCCTCCTCCCCCCTCCCTCTTTTCCCACCCGCATGGGAAAGAGGACCGTGGATGCCCCCCCTAACCCCGCTCGCGTTTTTCGCATTCTCCTTCCCTCTCTCCTGCACTCCGTCACCCCTTCCCCTCATATAGGAGTGTTACCCCTTCTGATCCCTCCCGCCTCCGTCCCTCTCTCTCTCTCTCTCCGCTCCGCGTGTATCCCCCCTGCCCCACCGCCCGCCTTCCCGCTCTCCCCCTGTGCTCCTCCGCCGCCCGCCCGCCCTCCCGGTGCGCGTGCACAGGTGTGCCAGGACTTTCTCAAGGGCCGCTGTGAGCGCCCCACGTGCCGCTACTACCACCCGGAGGAGCACCTGCGCGCCCGCATCAAGGATGTGAGTGAGCCACCTGCTCTGCCATGCGTGCACGCATGCACGCATGCATGCCTGCCTGGGCACACGCATGGGGGTTATGGCTGGGACAAGGAAGCATGGTTGAGGGGCGATGCAGCAGGGTTGCGCCTGATATGAAATATTTCTGTTCTCGGAACTCCAGTTGTTGTTTTTGTTTTTCTCCTTTGTCGCTATTCCACTGTCCGCTGCGCTTGTTGCTACGTCACTTGGCCCCTCTGCCCCCCCCGGTTTTTCCTCCCCCAGCCATCTCTCCTCCCTGTTCTCCTACCCCCCTTCCCTCCCTCTCATTCACACATGAGTGCACCCACACATACTCCCTCTCCCTCTTTCCCCAACCCACAACCTCCGCTCCCCTTACTTCCCCTCCCCCCCCTCCATGCGTGTATCTGTGTGCGTGGTGGCAGGTGCCGGTGAACCGGCCCGGCCATGGCATGGAGGCGGACCCTCTGGGAGGCGCGTACCAAGCAGCGTACAGCGCGTATGCCGTCGCCAGCATGTATGAGAACCAGGTCCGTCCGACCATTGCCCGCCTCCTCTCGCTTGTCCTCGCCTCTACCCCCCCATTTCCTCTCTCTCCCTTCCCACCCCCCGCCCGCCAACCTCCTCCCCACCCCCGGGGGAGCCCCGCCTCTTCGTTTCCATTCATGATGCTGCGCCTTCCAGCTTCCCTCCCCCACTCCTGCTCCCTCCTCCCCCGCGCCTCTTCTCCACCTCTCTGCTCTGCTGCTTGCTTTTGTTTGCCCTTGCTTCCTCTGACGTGTGTCTCTCTGATGCTATTTCATGCACCCTTGCCTTGGCTACCCAGTAACATTCTAATGTTGTCTTTCTGAAATTGTGATTTTGGGCTTGTTTGGGGAAAACTGGGGGGGGCGTGGGGGGAAAGAGGTGTGGGAAGGGCTGTGGGAGTGTGGGCGGGGCGGGGGATGGGAAGGGGCGCATGTGCATGTGTTCTGTGTGTGTGCATGTGAGGCGCGCATGGCATGGCATGGCATGGACATTTTATGGCATGGCATGTCATGGTATGGCGTGCAGGCGGCAGCTAAGAGAATGAGGGTGGAGGACGGGGGAGCACCAGGGGCGGGCAATTCAGCAGCGCTGGCATCCCTTGGCGGGGACGATGACAGAGTGCGCAAGTCAGGCCTAGATGTTGCGGTCCGTTGCTGCGTGCCATCTCATCCGCTTCATCTCACCTCATCCGCTTCATCTCACCTCATCCGCTTCATCTCACCTCATTCGCTTCATCTCACCTCATCCGCTTCATCTCACCTCATCCGCTTCATCTCACCTCATTCGCTTCATCTAACCTCATTCGCTTCATCTCACCTCATCCGCTTCATCTCACCTCATCCGCTTCATCTCACCTCATCCGCTTCATCTCACCTCATCCGCTTCATCTCACCTCATCCGTTTCATCTCACCTCATCCGTTTCATCTCATCTGCCTCTCCTCTCACCATGTCTCCATCCCCCCCTCCCCCCCTTCTCCCCCTCCCCCCCACCCCTCTTCCTGGACCCTGTGCCTTCGCCATCTGCCTTCTTTTTCTGCCCGCCGCGCTTGTCGCTCCCTCACTTTCCCCAACCCTCCCTCTCTGTCCCCACCCCACCCCCTTCACTCCTTTGCTTCCGCTCCCTGCTCCAACTACTCCCCTTGGATGTTTGTGCTCACGACTGCCTCCCACATGCTTTCTCTCATCCTCTCTTCTCTCTCCCTCTCTTCTCTCACACGCCCCATCCCACGCCCCATCCCACTCCCCATCCCTCGCCCCATCTCACGCCCCATCCCTCTCGCCTCTCCCCCATGCGCCAGATGCCGTACTACTCAGCGCTGCCGCCCATGTACGGCTCGCCCGCCATGCACCAGCTGCCCATGGGGGGGGGCTACCTGCCCTCGCCCTTCTACCCTGGGGGACCGCAACACTCCCGTGCGTTCATTTTTCTTCCTCGCCTTCTGTGTTCTGCACCTCTTAACCTCTCTCCCGCTTTCCATCTTTATCATTCTCCCTCCGTTATCCACCCTCTCCTTGCTCCGGCCGTCCCACCCCTCCCCCCGTTCCCCCTCTCCCCTCCCCCTCACTCACTCACACACCCATTCATACCTGCTCACTCACTCATCCTTCTCTCGATTTCTCGTTCCTAGGGGCTGCTTTTCGCCCCATCCCATCCGTTCGATGCAAAAAGATTACTCGTTTCAGAGGAACACAGTGCCACCTCTCCCTCACTTCCATCGAGCGCCCAAGTTCTCTGTATCCCACTCTCTTTTCCTCCTCCCGTGCTCCCCGCCCCTCCTCCTCCCGTGCATATCACGTCCCTCCGCCCTTTCCCCTTGGTCCTGGCCCTGGCATCGCCTGGCTCCGTGGCTCCGTGGCTCCGTGGCTCCGTGGCTCCCTGGCTCCGTGGCTCCGTGGCTCCGTGGCTCGTGTTGTGTCGTGCGCTGGCATCGCACGGCATAACAAATCATGTTTCGCCATGGCGGGTGCTGCCCCCACAGGTGCGCCGGTGTCGCAGGACCGGCTGCCGGTGTGTCGGGACTTCATCAACGGCAAGTGTGTGCGGGGGGCCTGCCGCTACGTGCATCCCGACGACCATGTGCAGGTGGGGGCTCTCCCTGCCACCTGGGCTCTCCCTGCCACCTGGGCTCTCCCTGCCACCTGGGATCTCCCTGCCACCTGGGCTCTCCCTGCCACCTGGGCTCTCCCTGCCACCTGGGCTCTCCCTTCCACCTGGGCTCTCCCTGCCACCTGGGCTCTCGCTGCCACCTGGGTCGTGGGGCAGAGGGCGGTGAAATGGCTATGTCGCCTGCTACACTACACCCTCGCCCTTCTCCTGTCTATCCTCGTAAGGCCTTGATGTGCGTCTCACCATGGCTGTGCTTTGACGCCATGGTTGAGCTGTGACGCCTTGACCGTGCTGTGACCCCATGGCTGTGCTGTGACCCATGGCTGTGCTGTGACCCCATGGCTGTGCTGTGACCCCATGGCTGTGCTGTGACCCATGGCTGTGCTGTGACCCCATGGCTGTGCTGTGACCCCATGGCTGTGCTGTGACCCCATGGCTGTGCTGTGACCCCATGGCTGTGCTCGACCCCATGGCTGTGCTGTGACCCCATGGCCGTGCTGTGACCCCATGGCTGTGCTGTGACCCATGGCTGTGCTGTGACCCCATGGCTGTGCTGTGACCCCATGGCTGTGCTGTGACCCCATGGCTGTGCTGTGACCCCATGGCTGTGCTGTGACCCCATGGCTGTGCTCGACCCCATGGCTGTGCTGTGACCCCATGGCCGTGCTGTGACCCCATGGCCGTGCTGTGACCCCATGGCCGTGCTGTGACCCCATGGCCGAGCTGTGACCCCATGGCCGTGCTGTGACCCCATGGCCGTGCTGTGACCCCATGGCCGTGCTGTGACGCTCTCCCCCCCTCCCCTCCCCCTCCCCCTTGCACTTCCCCCCACTCCCAACAGCATTTTTTTTTGTGACCTCCACCGCGCTTCCCATTTCCGCTGCTTCTCGCCCTTCTCCCCCCGTCCCGCCCCCCCCATTTCCCTCCTTCTCGCCTCCTCCACTTTCTTTCACACTCTTCTCTTCCCGTCTCCCGTCTCCCTTGTGCGCGCCCGCAGGTGGTGGATGGGCATGTGACGCTGTGTCGCGATGCTGCGAGGAACAAGTGCGAGAGGGAGCACTGCCGCTTCTACCACCCCCCTTCCTCCGCCAAGGGCAGCGGAGGAGACGACATGTAGCTTCGCACTCCAAGATCTACACTTTCGGCAATCCCCACCTGTAATGCCCAGACATCACATAGCACCATTCCTTCCTATACCCCCCTGCTCTCCCCTCCCCTCCCCCCTCCCCCTTCCCCCCTCCTCCCGTCGATTCCTCCTCCCGTCCCTATTCCCCGCTTTCACCTTTAATCCCCCCACCCTCATCCCTATCTGCTTGGCTCCTTTCTTGCCACTTGAACATGCTACCTTCGTACGTTGTACGGCGGTTACCTTGGCCTGCGCTTTCGCACGTCTGCACCTTTTGCTCTTGCTCTTGCTCTTGCTCCTGCTATTGCACTTTGCCCCTTGTGCCGTGCCCCTTGCCGTTGCGCCACCCTGCCTGCCCTGCCTGCTCCGCTCTCCTGCCTGCTGTGACCATCACAATCGCAGGCTGCTGCTGCTGCGGTGCCGCGCTAGCTCTATGGCGCTCACCTCCCTCCCTTGGCCGCCGCCGCCGCCGCAGCCGCTGCCGCCAGCGTCGCCAGCGCCGCCTGCTGCCACTGCCGTTGCTCCCCGGCTGTGCTGCTGTCGCTGTCGCTGTCGCTGCTGCTTCTGCTGCTGTTGCTGTTGTTGCTGCTGACATGCCGTCGTTCGTTCCGCTGCTCTGCCTGCTGTGCTGTGCTGTGTGCGTTTCATGCCACCTGGCTGGCGGCGATGTGCTGGAAACGCATATGCGTGCAAGAGCACACGAGCAAGGCCTTATAGCATGATGAACCAGGCGTGCAGCGGGTTTACAGGCCTGCATGGCAATAGTTTAGAGTGCACCACACCACACATGCACATCCACCACACATGCACGTCCACACCACCACACTCCTTGCATGGACAGGCGCATCTGTCTTTGTACTACGCCTTGCTTCTTGCATGGTGTGTGTGCTGTGCGAGAAGTTGCTTCCCCTCGCTTCCCCTGTGTGTGTGCTTGTTCGGGCGCTGTTGCGTGTGTGCGTGCGTAGCGTAGGGTCTTTCCTTACTTTCCCTTGCCTGTCTGCTACCACCACCTTGCTCCATCACCATAACATAGTCTAGTGCTCTTCTTTCCAGTGCCTTGGTTGCGGCTTGTGTCCTTTAGGCCATGAGCGAATACAACTCTAGATGTCCGTCTGTCACTGATTCTCCTCCCACAGTTGAGTCATAGTCTAATGTAACATGTGCCATGTTTGCTTGAACCTCCCTGTTGACAATGTTGGGTTGGGCTGTGGTGGTCTTTTCTCATTGTGTGCTCGTCCTGCCCTCTCCCCTTACGAAGCTGACTAGTTATTAGAAACCTTACTCCCAGAGCAGTGGTGCTCCTTAATACAGTGTGACACTATTGCGCTGCATCGTGTAGGGCGTGTGGATTCAAGGGACCTGACTGCAGTAACTTGGTAGAAGGTGATTTGCAAGCGCTGATTCAGTGAATTGCTTAGGAGATTTGGTTTCCTTGGCATGGTATGGTTATTGTATTACCACATATGCTTCGTGCACCCCAAGGCCCTGCGGAAACAGCCTCCGACAGATTCCCCCACCTGAGAAATGGATGACGTAAACATTATATTTTTTAACACACGTAGTGTTTTTCAAAAATTGTGTATTGTGAAAGCGAAGCTGATTGTACTGAAGCGTTGGGCATCGTCGAAGCGCGCTACTCGCCCTTCTCCAACTACGTATACGTGGGTTGGAGCTCATTTACCTCCACCCACGTCTCTCATTTTTCAAACGGCTCAGTCTGTTCAAATTATATAAGTTATAATTTAATATAGGCTTGGTAGGTTGTTACTGAACCTTTCTGTAGGGGGTACAAACCCCTCCATGTACTCCCCTCTCTTCCTAATCCATCCTTCTTCTCTCTCGACACTCGTCCAGCTCCTAGCTAAACCCCGCCGCCACATTCATGGCGGCCTTGTTCCTGCCTAGTATCCTAGCCTAGAGTTACTTTAACATGGTAACAGAGCAGGCCGTTTCCGGTCCTGCCTTCCACGCTTCCGCCTCGTCCTTGTCTTACGTTTCACTTCGTACCGTGCCGCTGATGGCGGCCTTTCGTTTTCCTGCCGCCGTGGCGGCCTTGCCTTTCTGTGCCGCCGTGGCGACTTCTCTGAGATGCCGCGGCGGCTTAGTCGAGCTACAGTCGCACCTCCGCCTCGCCGCCGCGGCATCGACGTCGCGCTGTGGCGGCGTCTTTTGGCTGCCGTGGCGGCGTCATCGGGCGACAGCCGGCCGCGCATCCGTCGTTTGGCTGCCGTGGCGGCGTCATCGGGCGACAGCCGGCCGCGCATCGTCAATGGTGCCGCCGGACCTGCCGCCCGCTCTGCAGCCGCCGGCGTGATTCTGGACTACGCCCCGTGCCCCTCTCCCCCCCCCCCCTCCCCCCTCTCCCCCTCCTTCCCCTACTTCCCCCCCCTTCCTTGCTGCAGCCAACGACTGCCTCATGCGGGCCCTCCCCACCGCCAAGGTGACTGGACATGCCGCCGAGAGGGCGGGGGCCGCTGCACCAGCCTCTGATGTTCATGCCGCCGCTGCCGCCGCTGTTGCCGCGGGCCGGGCGCCGCCGCACGCCGCCGCCGCCGCCGCTGTCGTCACTGTCGCTGCTTCCGCCATTGCCGTCCCAAGGGCCGTGGGAGCTGCCCACTTCCGGAGTCGTTGCGGCTCCTGCTGGAAATGGGGGTGCTGGGCTAGGGGGTGTGGGTGTGGGTGTGGGTGTGGGTGTGGGTGTGGGTTTGGGGGTGTGAGTGGGCTTGACACTACCAAGCCTAGGGGGTGTGTTCAAATTATATAAGTTATAATTTAATATAGGCTTGGTAGGTTGTTACTGAACCTTTCTGTAGGGGGTACAAACCCCTCCTTGTACTCCCCTCTCTTCCTAATCCATCCTTCTTCTCTCTCGACACTCGTCCAGCTCCTAGCTAAACCCCGCCGCCACATTTATTGCGGCCTTGTTCCTGCCTAGTATCCTAGCCTAGAGTACTTTAACACAGTCAACTTTCCCGCTCTAGCTTTTTCTCCCGTTCAAGCTGGCTAAGACTAGAACTTTGCCTCGCGGCGAGTCTCCCTCGACTCTTCTCTCCGACATTTTTAAGTTTCACCGATCCGTCATGGCTCCAACTACGAATAATCGCGGCGAGTCCAACGTCGTCACCGGCCACCCCAATTCCGAGTCTACTCGCCAAGCCCCGGAAATTGCGGGCGACCGGCGCAACAAGCGTCGGGCAGAAGAAGGGGCGGCCGCCCCAACTGGGGTTGACGTTCTGCTGGGAGGGGACGAGGTCAACAGTCAGCCTGCTGACGCGCCCCCGCTCCCTTCTGAGCCACACGCGCAAGTGGCTGGGCAGAGCCAGCCACTCACGCCTGACGCCGAGCAGCAGCACGCGCCAGCCCCGCAAGTGGCGGGTCCTTCTCGCCAGCGCAAAAGGGGGCGCGCGGCTGCCTCGTCTGACGTGCCGCCCACCCCGACATTGACCCCCTCGTTGACCCCTGCGCAGGTCAACGCGCTGTTGACGCTGTTACAGCAGCAGGCGACGAGTGTTACGGCCGCCGAAACTGCTCAACCTGCTCCTTCTGAATCTGCTAAAAAAGAACCTGCAAAAACAGAAAAGGCCACACGCGGAACCAAGACGCCACGCCTCGCCAAAGACGCCGTCGCCAGCATCCCGCCTGCCCCGGCGGCCGACAACGAATGCGACGACTCCGACAATGACGTTGGTGAGTATCATAATTGAAAATTGAATGATAGATAGAGTGAGAGTACACAAAGATATACCTAAGTATTGTACTCTCTAAGAGGTGACCCTATACAGTCTATACAAATATGACAAGTACACATGTTTGATACACCCCCTAGACTGCATAGGGGAATGCCCTAAACAAACAGCTCAGGGCGGCACTACTAGTCCAACCTCTGAGACAAGGGTCTAAGAGACCAGTCAGAAGGAGTACAAACAAGGCAAGAACAAGGGCAGGGCGGCACTACTAGTCCAGCCACTGCGAGAGGACACAAGTCCAGTCTGAGTATACGTATAAAGGACAGTACAAAGTCAAGGTCCTAGCAAGTGAGAGGCTACAGGAACTAGACCAAGCTGTACACAGTGCCGCTGATGATCTTTAGGCGCAAGCGCCTTCGTAAAGATATCAGCCGTGTTGGCACCTGAGGCCAAGTGTACTACGCGAGCCTGACGTCGCTGCTGTAGCTCACGCAGGAGGAAGTACCGCAGCTGAATGTGCTTCGCTCTGCCCTCGAGTCGAGGCTCCTGACACAGGAGGATCATGGCCCTGTTGTCAGCGAACAGGACCGGGGCAGAGCTGGGCCGCTCACCTAAGTCAGTGAGCAAGAAGGTCAGCCAGCGGAGCTCCTGTGCCGCCATGGCACCAGCGTAGATCTCAGCCTCACAGCTGGACTGCGCTACAGACGAGGAGCGGGTAGCTCTCCACGAGACGGCAACTGAGCCAAGGCTGAAGCAGTAGCCTTGGGTAGACCTGAGCGTCTCAGCGTCGTCTGCCCACGAAGCGTCTGTGTGTCCAGTAAGGACCACTGGCCTGCGTCCTCCTAGCACTAACCCCATGCCCGATGTACTAGCAAGATAACGCAGAACCCTCTTAGCGGCAGACCAGTGCTGCGGTCGGTGTCTGCCTGTGGCCACAAAGCGAGCCAGGATGCTGAGAGGGTATGCGAGATCTGGGCGAGTGCAAGTCATCAGGTACATGAGGCAACCCACCAGCTCTGCGTAGGGGCCGCTGGGCTCTACCAACTCCTCAGACACTGGAGCGGAGAGTCTGTGGTCTACAGGCAGAGGGGTGGGCTGTGCAGAGGAGAACTGAAGGCTGAACCTCTGAAGGACCTGGCGCACCAAGTGTGACTGAGTCAGGGTGATGGTGCGCGCAGCTCTGTCCCTGGAGATCTGCAAGCCAAGGTAACGGCGCAGTTCTCCAAGGTCAGTGCACGTGTGTCTCTTCAGAAGCTCTACCTTCACGGAGGCCAGTGCGTCCCTGTCTGCTGTGGCAAAGACCAGGTCGTCGACGTAAACAAGGATGTAGAACGGAGTCTGGCCAGCACGAACGAAGAGTGAAGGGTCTGCGGAAGACGGAAAGAACTGCAGGTCAGCAAGGGTAGCACGAAGAGTGTCGTGCCACTCACGAGGAGCCTGGCGCAGGCCGTAGACGGGGCGCCGCAGGAGCCACTGGGTACCAGGAGGGAAGGTGCCAGTAAAGCCCGGAGGGCGACGCAGGTAGACCTGCTCGTGTAGGCTGCCCTGAAGGAAGGCAGTGGAGAAGTCGAGGGAGTGAAGCTCGTAGTCACGCTGAGCCGCTAGGTGTAACAGAACCCGAAGAGTAGTCATCTTCGGGGTCAGAGCGAAGGTCTGGAAGAAGTCCACCCCCTCGCGCTGACTGAAGCCTCTAGCCACATAGCGCGCCTTGAAGACAGGCGGCTCTCCAGGAGGGCGCTTCACCTTGAAGAGCCAGCGGCCATCGACTACGTTCACCCCAGGTGGGGGAACTGCGTCGACGAAGGTGCCGGTGGATCTCCAAGATGCCATCTCCTGCTCCATGGCAGCTATCCACTGTGAGGCCCAAGGTCCCGAAGTCGCCTCAGCGTAAGTGCGAGGGGTCGGGATGTTGAAAGCGTCTGGGTCACCCTCAGGGACTAGCAGCATGGAACAGAGATGGGGAGCAGCCTCGGAGAGGAAAGCAAGCTCGAACTGGCGGTCCTCCAGGACGTCACTGCCAAGGGCAGAAGCACCCCCGACACACGGAGGACAGGCAGGGTCAGAGACCAGAGCGGTGGCGTAGTCAAGGCGGCGGGTAGAGGCGAAGTCAGCGACAGCAGCGACAAGGGTGTCAAGGCACGGGACTGGAACAGACGGGTCGGTAACGAGAGAGGCAAGGACCCGAGGAACAAGAGGACGAGCGGCACGAAGGTAGTCAGACAGCGGGGGGGGTGCAACAACAAGGGAGGACGGAGGAGGCGACAGCAGAAGGGGAGGGCGAGACGCGTGGGAACGAAGCAACATAGGGTGGGAGCGCAAGACAGGCGAGGCAGGACGAGCACGGGAGGGGCGGTGAGACCAGACGTGCAACGGAGGAGTCGGGTCAGGAGACAGGGGAGGGGACACAGGAGGGGAACGAGGGGGGAGACGAGCCGGGGACGAGTCCGGCGGAGGAAAAACAGGGCCGTAGACAGGAAGAGGAGGAGACGGGCGGGGAGGAACCGACGCAGGGTCGGGGGACGGAAGGCCGAGCAGGAGAAGGGCGGACACCGGCGAGGACTGCTGCTGCGGCGGCACAACGGCGACACCTGGACCGCAAGCTGCTCCTCGGCTACCACCAGCACTCTCCACACCCGCACCCCCAGAGGGACCACCCCCAGGGCGACCGGGACGAGCACCCCCAGAGTCAGCGAACAGGTGCTGCGACGGCGGCGGCGGCGGCGGCGGCAGCGACAACGACGGCTGCAGCGGCGGCAGAGGCGGTGGAGGAGGTGACTGGGAAGGGGACGCCAGGGGAGGGGCAGCCGGCGAGGACTGCACAGGAGGGCCACCAGAGTCAGAAGACTCCCCAGCCGGGTCCACCGACGGAAGGGGGGTGACGTGGGACACACCAGAGGGGGCGGGACGGGGAGGAGGAGGAGGAGGGGCATGGACTACCGGGGAAGGACTGACCAGGAACAGGTGGGGGGTAACCGGGGGACCACGGTGGGGGAAGCGGCGGTAGTAGGAGACGGACTCGTCAAAGGTGACGTCACGAGAGTGAAAGAAGCGGTGAGACGGCGGGTGGTAAAAGTGCCAGTCGCACGCGTCAAGGGGAAAACCAAGGAAGACGCTGGGAAGGGTGCGGGCAGTGAGCTTGTCCGTGCCAGAGGCACGGACGTGAGCAAGGCAGCCCCAGACGTGGAACGCAGACGCGTCACCAGGAGACCCAGTCCAAAGACGGGTCGGCGAAACCTGCGACTGCTGAGGGTGCGGCCACAAGTTAAGCTGGTGAGAAGCGTAGCGCACAGCGAACGGCCTCAGAAAATGGGGTGCACCGGCATGGATCATGGAGGTGCGAGCCACCTCCATGACCAAACCGATGCGTCGCTCAGCGACCCCATTCTGCTGTGGGGAGTCCGGTAGGGTGAACGTCTGGGTGATGCCCTCCGCACGACAGAAGCGACCAAGGACACCTGAGGCAAACTCGCCACCACGGTCTGAGTGAAGACGCAAGACAGGGAGACCGCGGTGGACACGCGCAGAGACAAGCCAGGGGATGAGAGCGCCAGGCACGTCAGCCTTGCGCTCCAGGGGAAAGACTGTGGTGTAACGAGTGAAGTCGTAGACGAGCACAAGGAAGTAGCGCTCTCGACGCGGCCCAGGGACAGGGGCGGGGCCCCAGACGTCCAGGTGCAGGGTCTGCAGCGGCGCGGCGGTAGGGGGAAACGAGGAGGAGTGAGGGGCACGGCGAAGCCGACCCTCGACACAAGGCGTGCAAGGGGGGGCTGGGGAGGAGGGAAACGCGGGGAGAGAACCTGGGAGACCAAGGACAAGACCGTGCTGGGACATGTGACGCAGACGCGGGAGCGCAGGGTGACCTAGGCGGTGGTGCCAGAGGAGCGTCGGGTGAGTGAGGGACCGACAGGAGCAGGCAGCAGCAACCTGAGTAGACGCAGCCACCTGAGGGAGCGCCCCAGCCAGGGGGTCCACGGTGAACAGGCCAGACACCGGGTCCCGGGGGAACGTGGACAGGGGGGCACCGGTGGCGGCCTCGGTACAGACAGCATACCGCTCGTGGCCAGGGAACGTAGTGGTGACGCCAAGGTCCTGGAGGCAGCCGACACCAACTAGGTTCCTGGAGAATGAGGGGATATGCAAACCTGTAAGAGAGCCCGAAGGAAGCGCCGGGCAGGGAAGGGTGGTGGAACTGCCGGCGACTACCGGACCGCTGGAGGGGTCAGCAAGGGAAACGGCAGCAGGAACAGGAAGCGGCGTCAGGGTGGTGGAGTCGCGGAAGAAACACCGAGACGCGCCAGAGTCCAAAGTGAAGGAAAGCGAAGCAGAGGCGGCTGGCGACGGAACGACGGCGGAAGCACCAAGACTACACAAAGCAGAGGATCCTACGCCTGACGCAGCAGGGGAGGCTACTCTAGGCACATCTACACTAGGCAACAGTGAGTAACAAGCGGGAAGCACACTAGAGTCATCAGCATACATCACATGCAGAGCAGAAACAATGGCATCCATGTCCATATCAAAGATCTGAATCTCACGACTAAGCAAACTGTGCCAGTCCGGGAGGTCTGGCGACGGGCCGAAGCGCTGACGAAAGAGGTCGTCCAGGCGACGAAAGAGTGACCGATCTTACCGCAAACGAAACCGCGGCGAGGACCGGTCTGGATCTGGTACTGACAGCGCCCGCCGCCAGAGCTACCACTCGACACACCACCACGCGCCCGGCCACCGCCAGCGCCAGGCCACCCGGGCGGGAGGACACTCGTCTGCCGCGTCTGCGACGGCTGCTGCGGCTGCTGCGAAGGCTGCGACTGCGGTGGCTGCTGCGGCTGCTGCAACTGCAGGGGTGGCGGCTCAGCTGGACTGGGCGGGGTCCCCTCGTCCGCTCCAGCACCAGACGACCCGACCCCACCACTACCCCCACCCGCACCCCCGCCTCCGCCGCGCCCAACCTTGGGGCAGCGGCCCTTCCCCGAACGAGACTGCGCTGCAGCAGCGGTCTCAGCCACTGCGACAGAGCCGTCGGAGAAGGTACACTGGGCGGGGGCACAACCCTGAAAGATAGGGACCGGCACGACACCGCTCTCCTGGACGATGGAGCGGTGACGGGTCTCTATCACCGTCAGGGTGTCTACAAAGTCAGTGAGGGATAGATCGGCGGGGTGAATGCTAAGGAAACGGTCGCGGGCGACAGCAAGGCGGTCAGGGAGGCGGGTGGCAAGCAGGTAGAGGGTAGAGGTAATGGGCGGCTGGTGGGCTCTAAGCTGTGCGTCAGTGCAGGCAGCGCGCCAGGTCTCCTCTATCGAGCGACAGGTGGGTAGCGAGGTCAGAGACAGTGGGGAAAGATGCAAGGTCAGGAAAGAGCATCGGGAGGATCAGGCGACCCACCGAGGCAGCCGGAGGGGTGGAATAGCGCTTGATCACAGCATCTAAGTATGCCTGAGCAGTAGTGAGGGACCTAAAGCGAGGACGCTCGGATGGGGGGAGGGCGTTGGTAATGGCAAGCTGGGCGACAGCATAACGAGAAAGCCAGACAGAGCGCGCACGGGCAGTGGCAGCAGTAGACTCACGCTCAGTGGGTGTGGGGTCAGCGGGCAGAATAGCAGGGGGGTCTGGGCAGGGGAGCGTACCGTCAAGGTGTGCGAAAAGCGGTTCACCATCCTGCCGCTAGCCAGTGAGTTGGCGGCGGAGGTCGGCAAGCCACGCCTCGAACTCTAGGGGCTGACCTTCAGCGTCGAAGCGAAGCTCCGCCGCCATCAGGAACAGTCCAGTGCGGTGCAGGGCAGTGCAGCTAGGTGGGGTGCGGTGCAGTGCGGTACAGTGCGGTGCAGTGCGGTGCAGTGCGGTGCAGTGCGGTGCAGTGCGGTGTAGTGCGGTGCCAGGCAGTACAGTGTGGTGCGGGGCGGCACGGAGCAGGGCGGGGTGGGGGGGAACCGTACCAGTGAGGAGGACGGGGCCGGGGCTGGCCCGACGGGGCCGGGCGGGCGCGACGGGGCCGGGCTGGTGCGACAGGGCCGGGACGGGGCGACGGGGCCGAGCGGGCGCGACGGGGCCGGGCTGGGGCGACGGGGCCGGGCGAGTGCGGCAGGGCCGGGCCGGTGCGACGGGGCCGGGCGAGCGGGACGGCGGCCGGGCGGGTGCGACGGGGCCGGGGAGGGTGCGACGGGGCCGGGCGGGTGCGACGGGGCCGGGCGGCTGCGACGGGGCGAGGCAGGGTGCGACGGGGCCAGGCGGCTGCGACGGGGCCGGGCGGGCGCGACGGGGCCGGGCGGGTGCGACGGCGCCGGGCGGGCGCGACGGGGCCGGGCGGCTGCGACGGGGTCGGGCAGGGTGCGACGGGACCGGGGGGGGGGTACGACGCGGCCCAGGAGGGGCGCTACGGGGCCCAGGAGGGGCACGACGGGGGCCCAGGAGAGGCGCTACAGGTGCCCAGGAGGGGCGCAACGGGGCCCAGGAGGGGCGCTACGAAGCCCAGGAAGGGCGCGACGAGGCCCAGGAGGGGCGCTACGGGGCCTAGGAGGGGCGCGACGGGGCCTGGGAGGGGCGCGACGGGGCCCAGGAGGGGCGCTACAGGGGCCCAGTTGGGCGCGATGGGGCCTAGGAGGGGCGCTACGGGGCCCAGGAGGGGCGCGACGGGGCCCAGTAGGGGCGCTACGGAGCCCAGGAGGGGCGCGACGGGGCCTGGGAGGGGCGCGACGGGGCCTAGGAGGGGCGCTACAGGGCCCAGGAGGGGCGCTACGGGGCCTGGGAGGAGCGCGACGGGGCCCAGGAGGGGCGCTAGGGGGCCTGGGAGGGGCGCGACGGGGCCTGGGAGGGGCGCTACGAAGCCCAGGAGGGGCGCGACGAGGCCCAGGAGGGGCGCTACGGAGCCCAGGAGGAGCGCTACGAAGCCTAGGAGGGGCGCGACGGGGCCCAGGAGGGGCGCTAGGGGGCCTGGGAGGGGCGCGACAGGGCCCAGCGAGGGGCGCGACGGGGCTAGGGGGGGTCGCAACTGGACTAGGGGCTAGAGGGGTGAGCGGAAGCGGTAGGTGGGGGGGGATCCTACCTACGCGTGATACCATATCAGAATTGAAAATTGAATGATAGATAGAGTGAGAGTACACAAAGATATACCTAAGTGTTGTACTCTCTAAGAGGCGACCCTATACAGTCTATACAAACATGACAAATACACATGTTTGACAGTGAGGTCCCCGGCACTGCTACAAATTCAATTCCCATGGAGCACCTCCCACCACTCCCGTCCACTAACACCACCCTTTCGGCGGCGTCTTTCCTCAACGCGGCCGTGCGCGAGCAAGCGGAAGTCCTGGAGGACCTTCGGGCATACCTGAAGCACGCCGAGTTCAAGGTGCAGCACGGCGACGCGCCGGGCGGCCTCGAATTCCTCGCCGACGCGCTCGCCCTCATATCGCGACGCTTCGAAGTTCTCCAAGTCGAAGACTCCTCCGACTTCCGCACGGCCAAGCGTTTCAAGCTGTACCAGCAGAAGATTCTGCTTACCTCAAGGCCTTTCAAGCAGGCCGTCGCTGACGTGGCCGCAATGGACCGCGCCGAGGGCGGGTTTGCTCGTGGAAATCGCGGAGGGGGCCGCATGCCCATGCCGTTCGTGCCAAACCGTGGTCTGCCGCCTACGGGAGAATTCCGTGGCTTCCGAGGCACTTGCTTCCGCTGTGGCCAGCCGGGGCATGCGGCCAGCGTCTGCCCGGCGATTGGGCATGGTGGCCAAGGACCCGCACCAGTGGTGTAGGGGTCGGGCCATGGGCGCTTGCGCAAGTGGCACAAGGCGCAAGGCACCCGGTGTGTGCGTAGGCCATTGGGCCCACCCCTTAGGGGCACGGATGGCAGAGGGCCAGCCCTAGTGTAGGCCAATCGAAGGCCCTAGGCTCAGAGCAAGGGAAGGGGAACATACCCCCTCGGTCCCAAATGATAGCCCGACCTTGCAAGTCGGACTTTGCATGCTTAGGAGCATGGTTGAGTAGAGATGAAGCTTGGTTAAAATAATGAGCCGCGGTCCTTCATTCTTTTTTCAGGTCTAGGTCCCCTAATATAACCAGAGAAATGGGGGAGCAGCATCATAAGAGGCGCAGAAAAAAAAAAAAAAAAAAAAGGGAACAAAAAAAAAAAAAAAAAAAAAACGGAACGGAACGGGGGGGGGGGGGGGTGGGGGGGGGGTTGAGCACGGAACGGGGAAGCATAGTGGGTGGCTCAACCCCCGCTGCATGTCACGCAGCACCCCCGGCCAGAGAAGGAAGGCCATCAGGAACACCAACGGCCCGCCACTTACCCACACAGAGTTGCTCCCCGATTGGACATGCAAAAAAAAAAAAAAAAAAAAAACAGAATTCAAGCATTATGCAAGCCTTACAAGGCGCCTACCCTCCAACCCGGTGTGCTACACCCTGGACCCGACGCATTACCCCGCCGTGGGCATACAGGAACAGCCACACCAGCCTCATCTAGGGCTGCCCAGCTTGGCATTGAAAAAAAAAAAAAAAAAAAAAAAAAAAAACGCGTCGCATAAGCATGCGCGCACGCACGCGGTATGGCCCACGAACGGGAATAGCAACAAAACACCGCACGCATGCCACACAAGCACACAAGAGGTGGCTAGAAGAAAGACAAGAAAAAAAAAAAAAAAAAAAAAAACACGGGCGTTGAGTCTCAAAACCCAAGAAATGAGAACGCAAGCGAAGGAGGCAATAAGAGGGTAACATGCGTTCGCGAGTAGAAGCGCGAGTGAAGGCACAAGTTGTGGGAATACAAGGGCACAAAGGGAAGCAAACGTCGGGGCTCACGTTCGAACGCAAGCTCGGCATGCGCGGGCGTGCAAACCGACACACACGCAGGTCACGCCGCTCAGACCCGCTCAAAGCGCAGGCAACCACCGACCTAAGCAGCTTGCTCGCATGTGGCACTTCAACCCGGCACGCCCTCCTCAGCCACTAGGCTTCACACTCCCCCCCCCCCCACGCTCTAGGTTTCCGGCAGGCATCAGCCCTGCAGATGAACTCAAGTATTCGTCCCTTGCTTCTCCTTGCATGATGGCACTCCCACAGGCACCAGACTTCGCGAATGCGCTCACAACAGTGACCCCTACGAATACGCGGTTACTGACAAGATGGTCACCAAATGCGTGGCCGCCTACGTACCACGTTCGCTTGGTGGAGCTCGTGGTGCACTAGCAGTTTCATCCTCTCAGTCATTGCCAAAGGATACTGGATGCCATGGAAACTCGGGCCGCCGCGGCCTTTCACGATCGCAACCATGCCGGCGCACGCACCCACGAAGCATTCACGCGCACGGCCATCCTTGAACTCACTGAGACCGGCGCGGCCATCCAAATTTCTGCGGCGAAACTGAGATGCATAAGCCCACTCAACGTGGTCGAGCAGAAAGACAAGTGTCGCCTGATTCTGGATCTCCGAAAGGTGAACGGCGCAATAATCGTCCCCAAATTTAAATATGAGGGACTCAACCGCGTAGCGGACCTCGCCCGCCAAGGAGATTGGATGTTCTCCATCGATTTGAAATCAGGCTATCACCATGTCGACATCCATCCTTCGTGCTGGACGTTCCTCGGCTTTGAATTCGACGGGTGCACATACGCCTTCCGATCCTTGCCGTTCGGCCTCGCCACAGCACCATTCGTCTTCACGCAGCTCATCAAGCAATTAGCTCGGCGATGGCGGGAGCAGGGGGTCCGCGTGATACCCTACGTGGACGATATCTTCTTCCTGTGCCCGACCCAGGCACACGCTCAAGCCACGTGCCAACGGATCGTTATCGATCTCAAGGCTGCCGGGCTCGTACTCAACTCAAAAAAGTCAAAGCTGATACCAACACAGCACCTTCGGTTCCTTGGCGTAGAACTTGACACACAGGCCGGCCGGTTCTCCATCGGCGAGGAGCGGCGAGCCACACTCAACGCCACCCTCCATGCCCCACTGCGCGCAAGCTCAGCCAGTAGGAAAGTCCCAGTCCGGCAACTGGCCCGAGTTACAGGCATGCTGGCATCGATGGCTGTCGCACTCGGCACCACCACCCGAGCGTTCAGCCACGCCATGCTAGAAACAATCAACGACGCGCCGACATGGACCAGCATGGTCATCCTCTCCCCACCCGCCATCGAAGAGCTGAGATTCTGGATCCAAGAGTTCGACCGTTTCAACGGTGCCCCGTTCCATGTGCGGCACAGCTACGATGCAGTCATCCACGTAGACGCAAGTGCCCACAGCTGGGGTGCCACGCTGAACACATTCCCTGGAGCCGCGATAGAGGCCAGCGCGGCAATGCCCGGAGCCCTTCATCCAACCTCCAGCACACAAAGAGAGCTCGCCGGCATCGGACATGACCCTCGCGCTCTACCTTGTGTATGTCATCCAACGCAAGGCCTCCTTGTCGGTGGTTCAGCTCACATGCTCCGCCGTGAGCTTTGCCCACACGATGACAGGCTCAACATGCCCAACCACCGGCCCTTTCACCTCCCAAGTGCGCGACTTCGCGAAGCGACACTGCCCGCGCTCTAACAGGATTAAAGAGCCAGTCTCACTCCATCAGGTCCACGATATGGCAGCCTCCTTCCTACAGTCCACTAACCCAGCTGTGTTCCAAAAAGGACTGATCCAGATTCTCATGTACGCCGGTTTCTTGCGCTACTCGGACCTGGTGGCCATCCAATGGCAGGACATCCAATTTAAAGGTGAAGCGATGTGGCTACTCATCCCCCACTCAAAAACCGACCAAGCCGGCCAAGGCACATGGATCCCTATCGCGGCAAGCCCCGGACCCTTTTGTCCGGTCCAGGGCACCCAGAGGCTCATCCAACTCACAAGATACAGCCCCCAGTCCATGGGACCGCTCATTCGGGTCTTCGGACCCTACCTACCGAGCCACGGCACAGCTAGACCGCCCTCATACACCACAATCCGCAACTGGTGCAAGGAAGCCTTCGCGAAAATCGGTCTTGGAGAATGCACCTCGGCACCCACTCCTTTCGGAAAGGCCGGCCACAGTTGCCGCCAACTCCGGGGTTCCTGACAGGATCTTCAAACGCCTGGGGCGTTGGTGTAGTGAAACCGCGAAAGAGATGTACGTCACGCCCGCGACCGATCATCTGGTTGGCGCGTCTCGACGCCTGCAAGACCCGGCGGCGGCACCATCCTCTGCACAACACGCTGAGGCACTTCTCCGCCACCGCAAGCCCCCACTGCACATGTCTCAATGACCCCACTTGAAATGAGAACAATGCCTATTGCAAAGGACAAGAGAGCAAGCTTTCTCAATATCATAATTTTTAACACACGTAGTGCTTTTCAAAAATTGTGTATTGTGAAAGCGAAGCTGATTATACTGAAGCATTGGGCATCGTCGAAGCGCGCTACTCGCCCTTCTCCAACTACATATACGTGGGTTGGAGCTCATTTACCTCCACCCACGTCTCTCATTTTTCAAACGGCTCAGTCAACTTTCCCACCCACCCCCCCCTCTAGACAACCGCCCATCTCCAATGGACAGCCGGTCACTTGAACGGGAGCACACAACCAGGATCATGATGTGTGTATGTTTAGATTCTTATAAGCTAGTAAGCGACTATTGTACCATGCCACTTGAAATGAGAACGATGCCTATTGCAAAGGACAAGAAAGCAAGCTTTCTCAATCCTGGCTCGCTTTGTGGCCACAGGCAGACACCGACCTCAGCACTTGTCTGCAGCTAAGAGGGTTTGGCGGTATCTTGCAAGTACATCGGGCATGGGGTTAGTGCTAGGAGGACGCAGGCCAGTGGTCCTTACTGGACACACAGACGCTTCTTGGGCAGACGACGCCGAGACCCTCAGGTCTTCCCAGGGCTACTGCTTCAGCCTTGGTTGAGGTGATGTCTCGTGGAGAGCTACCCGCTCCTCGTCTGTTGCCCAGTCCAGCTGTGAGGCCGAGATCTACGCCGGTGCCATGGCGGCACAGGAGCTCCGCTGGCTGACCTTCTTGCTCACCGACTTAGGTGAGCGGCCTAGCTCTGCCCCGGTCCTGTACGCTGACAACTGAGCCATGATCCTCCTGTGTCCGGAGCCTCGACTTGAGGGCAGAGCGAAGCACATCCAGCTGCGGTACTTCCTCCTGCGCGAGCTGCAGCAGCGCCGCCAGGCTCGCGTAGTACACTTGGCCTCCGATGCCAACACAGCTGATATCTTTACTAAGGCACTTGCGCCTAAAGATCATCAGCGGCACTGTGTACAGCTTGGTCTTGTTCCTGTAGCCTCTCACTTGCTAGGGCCTTGATTGTGTACCAACCCTATATATATATTTTACCCTGACTGGCCTTGTGGCCTCTCCTAGTGGCTGGACTAGTAGTGCCGCCCTGGTTTTGCTCTTGCACTGCTTTGTCCCTGTTTCACTGGTCTTTAGACCCTTGTCTCAGAGGCTGGACAAGTAGTGCCGCCCTTCGCCCTTCTCCAACTACTCACCCTAGGGTGGATATGAAAATTCGCTAAAAAAATGAGTGGGTGTTAACAGTGGCCCGGAAAAATATAACGCCCATGTGTTATGTAAAATGCAAAATGAATTTTGAGTGTTCTACGCCCTTTAAGGGTGCGGAGCAGTTGCTAACGAAGGAAAAACAATTTGATTTCCAGTCCCCCTCACAATATCGTAACCCCCTGGCCCAACGGTTTCAGTCCCCCCCGACAATTTCGATTCCCCCTTCACAGACAATTTAGAATCCCCCTTCCCCCGAAATTTGCAAATCCCCATTCCCCCGAAATTTTCGAATCCCCGTTCCCCCGAAAATTTTGAATCCCCCTTCCCCCGAAAATTTCAAATCCCCCTTCCCCCAAAAATTTAGAATCCCCCTTCCCCCGAGAATTTCGAATCCCCCTTCCCCCGAAAAATTCCGAATCCCCCTTCCCCCGAAAAATTCCGAATCCCCCTTCCCCCCACATTTTCGATTCCCCCTTCCCCCACATCTCGATTCCTCCTTCCCCTCAATTCGATTCCAACCAATTCAATTCTGCCTGGTTTTCCGATGCTCATGGTTGTTGACGCACGTTTTCATCTTGCTCGCTTTTTGCAGCTGAGCGGACTTTGTAATACAAGAACAAATACAGTTTAAAAACGAATTAAACGAGGGTGTTATCTAAAATTCAATGTGAGAAAAACGGGTGCTCTAAAAAATGCACCGTATCATAAGCTTCCCCTGTCAACTCATACATGTTATCTTTGTAGAAGTTATAGGCTAGACTAGGGGTATGTTTCTAGTGAGTACAACCAACTAGTATTTGTTCATGTCTCTCTTGCTATTCTATCATTCACTTGTTCGTTTCTAACATCCCCCCGTATTAACCGCCCATTAAGTGACCATTTCGGCGGGTGATATATACGGGGGATTACGGTATGCAGTCTAGGGGGTGTGTCAAACATATATCTGTTATGTTTGTATAGACTGTATAGGTTCACCTCTTAGAGGGTACAACTCTTAGGTATATACCAGGGCCTCAGATTCGTTTAGACAGACCCTGATCAATCAGCCATCCCCCCCTACTTTCCCCTGATATGTCAGTGTTGATTGTAAAAAAAAAATTGTTTCTTCAGTGTTAGAAGGGAAAAAAACTCTGATCATTCAGTGTTTACTCAGAAATTTACGCTGAGGTGAAAAAAACACATTTAATAAACCAGAATTACACATCGTTGACAGGGCTCTCCATGGCTGCTGCTGCTGTCTCTTCCTGCTCTCCCTCAGCATTCACATCCTCGTCCACGTTATCTTTTCCTTTCTTGCTCGCCGTGCTCACTTTAACTGTGCCGAAGGGGCGTCTCTTCTTATACGCCCCCCAAATCTGTACTACAGCGTCCCAGTCCGGCGAATAGTCTAACAGGGACAAGCACATGAGATCACCTAGCCTAGTGTCCTTCAGGCTATTCCTCAGCCAGCTCTTAATCACATTCTGGCGGGAGAATCCGCGTTCACACTCAACGGTGCTTAGAGGCAGCACCGCCACAGCCACCCACAGACCCACAAGGTTGGGATACTGGTCCTTTAAGGCAGCGGTCTTCAGCACAAATGACAGCGCAGCATGAAACTTCTTGTCACTCTTCGGGAGACGAGCAAGCATGGGGGCGAAGTGTCGCAGCTCTTTTATCGCCAGGCGTTTGTCAATGCCTGAAACACATTTAGACACGGACGATTAGGGATAGTTAGTTCGTTACAAGGCTGGAAAGACGAGAAAACAAGCCACGAACAAAAGCATAAGGCAATAGGTTAAAACAAGCATTGCACCTGGCAGAATTTCGTCGGCATCCTCCGCGCGAAACAGAGTGACGAGTGATTGGAACCACTCGACACACTGAGCCAGCCTCGCTTCCCGCTCCCATTTCTCTGGCCACTGGTCGGCAGAGAAAAGGCGAACGCCGCTCAAGGAATCCAGATCTCCAAAACGCTCCTGCAGGTTCCTGGCCATGTCTTTGGCAACCTCGGTGCACACGTCGACGCAGCCATTGTGTGTACCCCGTCCTGGGTAGTCGTCCAGTTCGTTGAAATGAAGAGTTACAGTGAAGCGAGCAGGGCGGCCATCAGAATCCGCGCCCTCAACGACGACGTTGGGCGAACCGCGCGGGCCGTGACGGGTGATGAAACTGCACAAGTCGGGTCTTCTCGCCGCCTCCGAAGTCGTCGCCGCAGTCGATGTACCGGCTCTCGATGAGGCCGGTTGTGTGCGTGATCTGCTGCTGGACGCTCGTGTAATCCAGCTGTATGAATAGAGATGGGGGGACGGGTGAGTAGAGGAGGCAAGAGCACATGGTGGGCTGAATCACAAGTACTAACCTCACGCTGCTGAAAGGTCTTGTTCAAGATGTTCAACTGCTCAAGAACATCAGCCAGAAAGTTCAGGAAGAACCAGAAGCGGTAACTAGTGGCGATGGCGTATAACTTGGGGTTGCGGAAACGGAACTCATACAGCATGACGACCACGGCAGGGAGAACAGCAAGAAGACGAAGGATAGCCTCACCGCGTGAAAGCCACCTGATGGCGTGAATACCCTGGAGCTCTAGGTTGGTTGAGGTGAAGAGCTCCTGAAGGTCGAGGAAGCGCTGATGCCAAGGCCCCGATCGCCCAAGAATCTCGGCAAGGTGGCGGATGAGATCATCTACCATGGAGAGTGCGGGGATGTTCTCCGCTGCCGCCTTGACAGCTAGTGCCTCCCTACATACATAAAATAACAAAAAGTGTAAGTATCGGTACATATATACAGTGCGAACAAACATGCATGTTAAAAACCATACTAATTACCGATGTGCGATGCAGTGGCACGACACCAGGTGGGGGATGTGGACGCGCAAGCGCGCTACAAGCCCCCCCTTAGCACCCATCATCACAGCAGCTCCGTCGGTGCTGATGCCTGAAATCCGACGGAGGTCAACCCCAATGGCACGGATGTGGGAGAGGAGGAGGGCAAGAAGCGATGCGGCATCAGCCTTCTCGACTGTCAGCAATGTGAGGAACTCAGTCACAAGTCTCCCTTGGCGGATGAACATGGCAAACACAATCATGTGTTTGCCACGACAGCGGTCGGTGCTCTCGTCAAGGCTCAGGCCGATGAAGGGGCTTGTAAGAAGATGCTCAAGCTGAGTGGTTTGGAGCCAGGTTGCCATAGCTTGAGTAAACTGTCCAAAGCCATACCTGTAAAACAAGAGGCAAATGGATAAAATGAAATGACATGTATAACAAGAGAGCGATACGGTGCAGCGAAACACGGAAGGTAAATGGATGCTTACGAGTTGTAATACGTCCCGTATCCCTTCTCAGGGAAGCCCCTCATCTTGCGTTCCGCCAAGTAGCGGACGAGATTGATCCAGGTTTCCATCGGCTCATTGCAGCGGCTGCTGAAGTGGAGCGCATCGCAAAGTGCAGTGACGTGCAGTTTCTCCAAGTCCTCTGCAAGCGGGTGCAGGTCGATCCTCTGCTGTTTCGTCGCCATCTCCATCAGATCGTGTTGCTTCTTCTCGGCAAGTTGATGGCGAGTCGTAGCAGCATGTCGCTTGAAGGCCTGGACTTGCACATCGGTTGCCCCTTTGCCACGCCTGCCTGTTTTGCCCTTCAAGCCTGCATGCTCGGTACAAAGACTGCACCTGAAGGCGGGCATGCCACAGTCAGTCTTTGTAAGAAGGAGCCAAGGGTATGAGCTCGACCAGCGTGAATTATACTTGTCTAGGGCCTCGCCGTATTGCTCGTCAATAGTCAAGTGCCTCTTACCGCCAGCCTTTCCTGGGAGGTCATCTTCTGCACCTTCGTCCTCGGACTCGGAAGACGAGGGCGGGTCGGGCAGATTGACAGGTGGCGCGAAGGGGAGTCATGATTGCCGGTACTTTCCTAAGCGCTTCGACGGGGTAGGCTCGGGCAGTCGATTGTCAACAGCAGAAGCATCGCGTTGTGCAGCAGTCGATCCAGACGGCCCAGCGATAGGCGGGACAGCAGCGTGCTTTCTGGCTCCCTGAGTTCCCTCAGGCAGCGATGTTGGCTCGTGCTCGGCAGGTCTGGGAGACGGGCCTTGAATACTACCTAAAGAAGCAAGGAGTAAGTCTAGGCCTGTGCGCATGTCGCCTTCTAGGATGTGGCAATCATCGTCCTCTGTGGCGAGCTCGTTATCACCACCTGATTCTGCCATCACGAGCCACGGCAGAATCAGGCGTGATAAAATAAGTGGCGTAGCGGTTCTCTGACAACGCAGTAAAAATTCTGGAAGAGGAACAAATGAGGCTGGTGAGGGGTGGGACGGTGGTGGTAACGAGCCTGGGAGAGAACCTGTGACGGGTTGCTTTCATAAAACAGGCGCGGCAGAACCTTCGTTCAAGGGGTCCCACGAACGCGCCGCGCGCACCTTGCCCAACATGCATGGCAAGGTGGGTGATGCGCGGTTCAGGACAGGCAGGTGGGTGGTCGTTGCCATCCAGTCCCTGCCGCGCTGTTACATCATGACGCGCCGTGCTGCGTCCTCCGAATAGCTGGGATTGGACCGCATGTCAAGATTTTGGTCAATTGCCAATGGGAGCATTCAGTCACCCATGTGCTGGCGCCAGCGGGAGTGGAAAAATCGTCCAGTGCCAATCAGAACAGTCTGGCACCGAACAGAACAGAACAGACTGTTTCTGCAGGGCCGCCGTCGGGCGGCGCGGTGGGCAAAATAATGTGATTGACGGGAGCCTCCCCAGTCAGGTACCGTAATCCCCCGTATATAACACCCTATGGTGGATATTAAAATTCACTAAAAATATGACAGGGTCTTAACAGTGGCCCGGAAAAATATAGTGCCCATGTGTTATGTAAAATGCAATTTGAATTTGAGTGTTTTAAGGCTTATACAGCTACCGGTTCTTGTTCAGACGATGTTGGAGATATGAATGCAGTTGCATACGTGTCAAATTCGATATCAGCACGACCAGGCGTGGCCAATCCCAGGCGGCCGTGCCTGCCAGCGGTAAAAATGCAGCCACAGGCTGCCAGCGCAGGGTAAGAACGGCTGACCGTGCGGTGGATGCTGCCAACGCAGCAGACTTGAGGGAATATGCCCTTCCAACTTGGCATATCGAACCTGGCATGCAATTGTGTGTCCGGTTTGCGAAAGACCGTGCGCGCTCCGGGCTGGGGTTCCAACCACGTTTCTTGTTCATCCCTTTCTTACCGCAGCGTTCTTTTTCAGTTCTGCTTTTGTTTCTCGACACAAAACCCGTCACGATGCCCGGGCTCTCTAACAGAGGCTCGGGCACTAGTCCCTCGACTAGCAATCTCCCTTGCAGGTGCTGCCATGGCAGCGCGTACGTTTAGCGGCCTCTCTGTATTGCGCACCCATCGTCCTCTCTCCGGCAATCAGTTCCTACTCCGTCCGTTCTTGTCGATTCCCCCGGCACCACCTGCACCACCTGCTCCTCCCGCTCCACCTGCGCCACCTGCACCTCCTGCACCTCCCGCACCTCCCGCGCCTCCCGCTCCCTCGTCGCCAAATCCCAGGCGTCCGCCTGAATGGGACAACTCATGGCAAGACGATGAGGACGATTTGTACTGGGAGGAGGCTGCCGACGGAGAGCCTGAGCCTCCGCCGACACTTCCTCGAGTTGCTATTCCGTCTTTCCCTCAGCCTAGGCGTCGTCCCAATATGCCTCGCATTAACCGTGATGCCGCACCTCCCTCCCCCAGAAATCGCAGGACGAGGCGCAAAAGAGTCTCACGCACGGCGGCCGAGAAGCTCTTCTGGTTGCGCAAGCTTGACGACGACCCTAATCTATCCAACCGCAAGCTCGCAAGGATGGCGGATGTCCAGCCCTGTCAGATTCGCGAATGGAAGAAGAACAAGGTGAAACTGGCGGCGGCTGCTGGCTGCAGGCGTCGTCTCGTCGGCTCAGGGCGCAAGGCAAAGTTTCCCGACATGGAGCGCGAGCTGTACAAGCGCTTCCTCTCCCATCGCGCGCGTGGCTTGGCAGTCTCCATCAACTGCCTGCAGAAGTGGAGTCGGAAGTACATGAAGAAGCGGCACCCTGGAGTCGATTGGCGAGCATCGTCGCGATGGACCTTCCGTTTCCGCACACGCTGGGGTTTGACGAGGCGTGTGAAGACCAAGATGGGACAACGCCTGACATCCGGTAAGTTTCATTTGCTCCGAGTCTTTCCACGCCGTTTTCCTTGCATAATTGACTCTCACTCTTGCGGGTTCTTCCCTGTCTACCTGTTTTTTGTTCTTGATTTTTTTGTGCTTGCAGATTGCGAGGCAAAAGTGGAGAAGTTTTGGGAGTTTGTGCGTCAGATGCGGAAATTGAACTGCTACCCCGACGACTTGATAATCAACGCCGACCAAACACCTCTGTTTCTGGAGATGCCGCAGGAGACAACGCTAGAGGTCCGGGGCTCAAGGACGGTGCACGTGCGCACCGCCGGCTACGAGAAGGAACGGCTGACCGTCATGCTGGCGGTCACTGCTGCTGGACAGAAGCTGAAGCCGTATGTCATATTCAAGCGGAAGACCGTGCCCAATATCCGAGTCCCCCCTGGTGAGTTGAATCTTGTTGTTTGATTGACTCTGTTTATCGTAATCCCCGTCCCATCCGTGTTGTTTTCCTCTTTTTCTTGACCCCGCCTGATATGCTTGTGTCTTTTTGTGTGCAGGCATCGTCATCCGTGCGCAGCCGAAAGGATGGATGGACGAGGAGCACGTGAAGGACTGGATCACAGCAGTGCTCGTCCCGTTCCTTAAGCGAATCCCTGCGAGGCGTGGCGGTCGGGCGAAAGCCCTCGTCGTCCTCGACAGCTACAAAGGGCACCTGACCGAGGGCGTGTCAGCCGCGATGCGCCTCTTCAAGCTCTCCAGGGCCGTGATTCCTGGCGGCTGCACGCCGATCGTCCAGCCACTCGATGTGGCTATCAACCGCTGTGTGAAGGCGCATGTGAGGCGGTCCTACACAGGTTGGTTTGAAGAGGTTGGCTGCGATTCAACAACACCCGCAGGTGAGGTCGATGCCGCTCTGTGCCTGCGTTCCGCGCTGCTTTCATTACGTGTGCTCCGTCGTATTCATGGCCATTCAGACGCTTGCTCTTTTTATCGATTAAGTTTTTCCGACTCTTAAAGACTGCCTTCTCTACCGCCTTATCTCTCTGCGCCCCCGCCAGGAAACCTCAAGAAGCCACCCGCGGAGGTGGTGCTACAGTGGGTCGCAACCGCATGGGAGGCCGTCCCTGCTGAGCTCATCCGAAACGCCTTCAAAACCTGCGGCATCTCCACCGACATTAATGGGACGGAGGATGAACTCATCCTCGCCCATATGAAGGACAAGTCAGATGTGGAAGTGATGGATGATGTGCACGCGGAAATGGAGGAGAGCGGCGAGAAAAACCCACTCTACGAAGCAGACTTCGTCGAGCCCGCCGCAGACGAGCTGTCCGAAGATGACGACGACGACGACGACAGCGACGTGCCCCAAGCTGCATCGACGGCATCCGGCTCAGCCGAGGTAGCAGAGTCCTCCGCTATGGCGGAGGCGCGTCTGACGGCAGCAGCAGCAGCTATTGCAGCAACAGCGACGGCCTCGACAGCAGCAGCAACAGCAGCAACGTCGGCAGCAGAAACATCTTCGACCAGTGATGACTCCTCTGAGATGGCGCCAGCGGCAGAGGTGCTTGCTGGGCTCGCGGCCTCCAACTGGACAGACGACTATGACTGGGATGACATAGCGTCCGACGATGACGACGTGGAGGCGTGGCACGCTGGCGACGAGGACGACGAAGATGATGAGGAGTAGGTATTAGACTGATTTCTGACTGGGCTTGAGCCCCTCTAGATCTTGCAGTAGTGTTTAGATGTAGCTTCAGTAGCTAACTCTTGACTAGAATTTGAGGCCTGTAAATGCAGCCGTTATAGAATCGTCCATGATGTACTTAAATTCTTAATATTGTATCGATTACACTAGCAACAAGGTGGGGGGTGTTATGTAAAATTCAAGGTCAAAAAAGCGGGTGCTCTCCTAAATGCACCCTATCATAAGCTCTGCCCCGCATAAACCACCCACGGAGTGACTATTCCGGCGGGTGTTATATACGGGGGATTACGGTACCGGTAATTCTGGGGGAGAGGGAAACACACTATACTCGGTTTCAGCATTCCCCCCTAGAGTCACGCTGTTTCGTCAGGCTACAGGTACAAGGAAACGCTGAAAAATCAGTATACGTTACGAAAGAAAGGCTGATTTTTCAGTGTTACTTATCCAAAAAAGGCTGAGTGATCAGTGTGTACCCTAAATAAAAGTCTGAAAAAACCCTGAATCAGTGTAAAAAGGCTGATATCTAGGGCCCTGGTCAGGCCCCCAAATTGCAGCCTTTTTATGCTGATTCAGCCTTTTTTCAGGCCTTTTTCTGGTACCTACGCTGATTGCTCAGCCTTTTTTTTTACCCTTAGCCTGATTTTTCAGCAAAGTTTTGTGTTCCTACACTGATTTTTCAGCGTTTTTGTACAAGTGTACACTGATGCCCCAGCGCTATAGGGGGGCTGTACCCTGAACACAAATTTCGGCTAAGTCCCCCATATCTAGAGACAACCCTCCCACCCACACACTTCACATCGGCGAAGTCCGAACGCGAAATCCTCCAAACCCCCCTGCAACAACTGAATAACGGCTGAGTCATTTATACTAGAGACGTTTCTCGAACACTACTAGCAACCGCTGGCTTTCGGCTAAGTCCTCACAGTAAGAGACGATCCTCCGGCCCCCCGGCAAAACTTAGAATTTACGGCCGAGTCCTCGATATTAAGGCTAGAGACACATTCCACCCACAACATCCCCCCGTCCAAAACTTTTGCGCACGCCTACAAAACCCGACACAATCCAGCCAACCAATCAAACGATTGCAATTTGTGTGGCGCTGTTCATAGATTGACTTTTGACGACGATCGAACTATCAGAATAATTGAATGAATTGAGAGAGAGAGTACACAAACATATATCTAAATGTTGTACTCTCTAGAAGGTGACCCTATACAGTCTATACAAACATGATAACTACACATGTTTGACACACCCCCTGGACTGCATAGGGGAATGTTCTAGACAAGCAGCTCAGGGTGGCACTACTAGTCCAGCCTCTGAGACAAGGGTCTAAAAGACCAGTCAGAAGGAGTACAGACAAGGCAAGAACGAGTACAGGGCGGCACTACTAGTCCAACCACTGTGAGAGGACACAAGTCCAGTCTGAGTGTATACATATATATATATGACAGTACAAAGTCAAGGCCCGAGTAAGTGAGAGACTACAGGAACCAGACCAAGCTGTAAACAGTGCCGCTGATGATCTTTAGGCGCAAGCGCCTTCGTAAAGATATCAGCTGTGTTGGCACCGGAGGCCAAGTGTACTACGCGAGCCTGGCGACGCTGCTGTAGCTCGCGCAGGAGGAAGTACCGCAGCTGGATGTGCTTCGCTCTGCCCTCGAGTCGAGGCTCCTGACACAGGAGAATCATGGCCCTGTTGTCAGCGTACAGGACCGGGGCAGAGCTAGGCCGCTCACCTAAGTCAGTGAGCAAGAAGGTCAGCCAGCGGAGCTCCTGTGCCGCCATGGCACCGGCGTAGATCTCAGCCTCACAGCTGGACTGGGCAACAGACGAGGAGCGGGTAGCTCTCCACGAGACAGCACCTGAGCCAAGGCTAAAGCAGTAGCCCTGGGAAGACCTGAGCGTCTCGGCGTCGTCTGCCCAAGAAGCGTCTGTGTGTCCAGTAAGGACTACTGGCCTGCGTCCGCCTAGCACTAACCCCATGCCCGATGTACTTGCAAGATAACGCAAAACCCTCTTAGCGGCAGACCAGTGCTGAGGTCGGTGTCTGCCTGTGGCCACAAAACGAGCCAGGATGCTGAGAGGGTATGCGAGATCTGGGCGAGTGCAAGTCATCAGGTACATGAGGCAACCCACTAGCTCAGCGTAAGGACCACTGGGATCTACCGACTCCTCAGGAACTGGAGCGGAGAGTCTGTGGTCCAGAGGAAGAGGGGTGGGCTGTGCGGAGGAGAACTGAAGGCCGAACCTCTGAAGGACCTGGCGCACCAAGTGTGACTGAGTCAGGGTGATGGTGCGCGCGGCTCTGTCCCTGGAGATCTGCAAGCCAAGGTAACGGCGCAGCTCTCCAAGGTCAGTGCAGGTGTGTCTCTTCAGCAGCTCTGCCTTCACGGAGGCCAGTGCGTCCCTGTCAGCTGTGGCAAAGACCAGGTCGTCTACGTAGACGAGGATGTAGAACGGAGTCGAGCTAGCACGAACGAAGAGCGAGGGGTCTGCAGAGGACGGAAAGAACTGCAGGTCAGCAAGAGTAGCACGCAGCGTGTCGTGCCACTCACGAGGCGCCTGGCGCAGGCCGTAGACTGGGCGCCGCAGAAGCCACTGGGTCCCAGGGGGGAAGGTGCCAGTAAAGCCCTGAGGACGACGCAGGTAGACCTGCTCGTGAAGGCTGCCCTGAAGAAAGGCAGTGGAGAAGTCGAGGGAGTGAAGCTCGTAGTCACGCTGAGCCGCTACGTGTAGCAGAACCCGAAGAGTAGTCATCTTCGAGGTAGGAGCGAAAGTCTGAAAGAAGTCCACCCCCTCGCGCTGACTGAAGCCTCTAGCCACGTAACGCGCCTTGAACACAGGCGGCTCTCCAGGAGGGCGCTTCACCTTGAAGAGCCAACGGCCATCGACCACGTTCACCCCAGGTGGGGGAACTCCGTCGACGAAGGTGCCGGTGGATCTCCAAGATGCCATCTCCTGCTCCATGGCAGCTATCCACTGAGAGGCCCAAGGTCCCGAAACCGCCTCAGCGTAAGTACGAGGGGTCGGGATGTCAAAAGCGTCTGGGTCACCCTCAGGGACTAGCAGCATGGAACAGAGATGGGGAGCAGCCTCGGACAGGAAAGCAAGCTCAAACTGGCGGTCCTCCAGGACGTCACTGCCGAGGGCAGGAGCACCCCCGACAGACGGAGGACAGGCAGGGTCAGAGACCAGAGCGGAGGCGTAGTCAAGGCGGCGGGTAGAGGCGAAGTCAGCGACCGCAGCGACAAGGGCGTCAAGACTCGACACTGGAACAGACGGGTCGGTAACGAGAGAGGCAAGGACCCGAGGAACAAGAGGACGAGCGGCACGAAAGTAGTCAGACAGAGGAGGAGACGCAACGACAAGAGAAGACGGAGGAGGAGACGGGAGGAGGGGAGGACGAGACGCGTGGGAGCGGAGCAACATAGGGTGAGTGCGCGGGACGGGGGAGACAGGACGAGCACGGGAGGGGCAGCGAGACCAGACGTGAGAGGGAGGCGTCGGGTCAGGAGACAGAGGAGGGGACACGGGTGGGGAACGAGGGGGAAAACGAGCCGGGGACGAGTCCGGCGGAGGGAACACGGGGCCGTAGACGGGAAGAGGGGGAGACGGCCGGTGAGGAACCGGCGCAAGGTCAGGGGACGGAAGGCCGAGCAGACGGAGGGCGGACACCGGCGGGGACTGCTGCTGCGGCGACACCACACCAACACCAGAGCCACACCTGCACACCTGCACCCCCACACCTGCACCCCCAGAGTCCACAAACGGCGGCAGCGACGACAGCGGCGGCGGCGGCGGCGGCTGCAGCGACGGCTGCTACGGCGGCGGCGGCGGAGACGACGGCAGCAGTAGCCGCGGCGACGGCGGCTGCGGAGGCGGTGGAGGAGGAGACACCGGGGGAGGGACAGACGGCGAGGACTGCGCCAAAGGACTACCAGAGTCAGAAGACTCGTCGACCGGAACGACCGACGGGAGGGGGGTGACGTGAGACACACCAGAGGGGGCCGGACGGGGGGCGGGGGGGGGGGAGGGGGGGGCCACCAGGGAGGGAGGAACCAGGAACAGGGGGGGAGTAACCGGGGGACCACGGTGGGGAAAGCGGCGGTAGAAGGAGACGGACTCGTCAAAGGTGACGTCGCGAGAGTGAAAGAAACGGTGAGACGGCGGGTGGTAGAAGTGCCAGTCGGACGCGTCAAGGGGGAAACCGAGGAAGACGCAGGGGAGGGTGCGGGCAGTGAGCTTGTCCGTGCCAGAGGCACGAACGTGAGCAAGGCAGCCCCAGACGTGGAACGCAGACGCGTCACCAGGGGACCCGGTCCACAGAAGGGTCGGCGAAACCTGCGTCCGCTGGGGGTGCGGCCACAGGTTAAGCTGGTGAGCGGCGTAGCGCACGGCGAACGGCCACAGAAAATGGGGTGCACCGGCGTGGATCATGGAGGTGCGAGCCACCTCCATGACCAAACCGATGCGTCGCTCAGCGACCCCATTCTGCTGCGGGGAGTCCGGCAGGGTAAACGTCTGGGTGATGCCCTCCGCACGACAGAAGCGACCAAGGACACCTGAGGCGAACTCGCCACCCCGGTCGGAGTGGAGGCGCAAGGCAGGGAGACCGCGGTGGAGACGAGCAGAGACAAGCCAGGGGATGAGAACGTCAGGCACGTCGGCCTTCCGCTCCAGGGGAAAGACGGTGGTGTAACGTGTGAAGTCGTCGACAAGCACTAGGAAGAAGCGCTCGCGACGCGGCCCATGGACCGGGGCTGGGCCCCAGACGTCCATGTGCAGAGTCTGCAGGGGTGCGGTGGTAGGGGGAAAAGAGGAGGAGTGAGGGGCACGGCGGAGCCGGCCCTCGACACCAGGCGTGCACGGTGGGGCGGGGGAGGAGGGAAACTCAGGGAACGAACCGGGGAGACCAAGGACGAGACCGTGCTGGGACATGTGACGCAGACGTGGGAGTGCAGGGTGACCAAGGCGGTGGTGCCAAAGGAGAGTCGGATGAGTGAGGGACCGACAGGAGCACGCAGCAGCAACCTGGGTGGACGCAGCTACCTGGGGGGAAGACCCAGCCGGGGACGTCGCGGTGTCAAGTGTGAACAGGCCGGACACCGGGTCCCGGGGGAAAGTGGTAAGGGGGGCACCAGTGGCGGCCTCGGTACAGACAGCATACCGCTCGTGACCAGGGAACGTAGTGGTGACGCCAAGGTCCTGGAGGCAGCCGACACCAATTAGGTTCCTGGAGAACGGGGGGATATGCAGACCGGTGAGCGAACCTGAAGGAACCGCCGGACAGGGAAGGGAGGTGGAACTGCGGGCAACGACGGGACCACCGGAGGGGTCAGCAAGAGTAACTGCAGCGGGAACAGGCAGCGGCGTCAGCGTCGTGGAGTCGCGGAAGAAACACCGGGAGGCGCCAGAGTCCAAGGTGAAGGAAAGCGCAGCAGTCGCGCGGGGCGACAGTGAAGCGGTGGAAGCACCGAGGCTAAGCAAAGCAGGAGATCCTACGCCTGACGCAGCAGGGGAGTCTACGCTAGGCACAGCTACACTAGGCAACACGGGGTAATAAGAGGGAAGCACACTAGAGTCATCGGCATACATCACATGCAAGGCTGCTACAATGGCATCCATGTCCAAGTCAAAAATCCGAATGCTACGCCTAAGCAAGCTGTGCCAGTCCGGGAGGTCGGGCGCCGGGCCAAAGCGCTGGCGGAACAGGTCGTCCAGACGACGAAAACAGCGAGGAGTGGAATGACCGATCTTACCGCAAACGAAGCCGCGGCAAGGACCGGTCTGGATCTGGTACTGACAGGGCCCGCCTCCAGAACCACCACCCGGTGCACCACCACGCGCACGACCACCACCAGCTCCAGGCCACCCAGGCGGGAGAGCACTCGCCGGCCTCGTCTGCGGCGGCTGCTGCGGCTGCTGCGGAGGCTGCGGCTGCGGCGACTGCTGCTGCTGCGGCTGCTGCGGAGGCTGCTGCTGCTGCGGCTGCTGCAACGGTGGAGGCAGCGGGGCAGCTGGACCGGGCAGGGTCCCCACGTCTGCACCGGCACCGGACGACCCGCCTCCACCACTACCCCCACCCGCACCCCCGCCACCTCCGCCGCTCCCAACCTTGGGGCGGCGGCCCTTCCCCGAGCGGGACTGCACTGCAGCAGCAGTCTCAGCCACAGCGACAGAGCCGTCGGAGAAGGTACACTGAGCGGGGGCACAACCCTGAAAGATAGGGACCGGTACTGTACCGCTCGCCTGGGCTATGGAGCGGTGACGAGTCTCTATGGCAGTCAGGGTGTCAACAAAGTCGGTGAGGGTGAGAGCAGCAGGGTGGATGCTAAGGAACTGGTCGCGGGCGGCGGCAAGGCGGTCAGGGAGGCGGGTGGCAAGGAGGTAGAGGGTAGAGGTCATGGGAGGCTGGTGGACTCTAAGCTGTGCATCAGTGCAGGCAGCGCGCCAGGCCTCATCTATCGAGCGCAGGTGGGCAGCGAGGTCAGAGACAGTGGGGAAGGACGCCAGGTCAGGAAAGAGCAGGGGGAGGATCAGGCGACCCACTGAGGCAGCAGGAGGGGTAGAATAGCGCTTGATGACAGCATCGAGGTAGGCCTGGGCGGTAGTAATGGTTCTAAAGCGAGGGCGCTCAAGGGGGGGGAGGGCATTGCTAATGGCGAGCTGAGCAAGGGCATCGCGGGAAAGCCAGACAGAGCGGGCAAGGGCAGCGGCGGCAGTGGACTCGCGCTCAGCGGGCGTGGGATCAGCGGGCAGCACAGCAGGGGGGTCAGGGCAGGGGAGCATACCGTCTAGGTGTGCAGAAAGCGGGTGGCCGTCCTGCCGCTGACCAGTGAGGTGGCGGCGAAGGTCAGCCAACCACGCCTCGAACTCCAGAGGCTGACCCTCAGCATCAAAACGAAGCTCAGCAGCCATGAGGGGCAGTGGAGGACAGTGGAGTGCGGTGTGGTGCTGTGCAGTGCGGTGCAGGGCGGTGCAGTGCGGTGCAGTGCGATGCAGTGCGGTGCAGTGCGGTCCAGTGCGGTGCAGTGCGATGCAGTGCGGTGCAGTGCGGTCCAGTGCGGTGCAGTGCGGTCAGTGCGGTTCAGTGAGGTGCAATGCGGTGCAAGGCGGGGCAGGAAAGTGCAGGAGGGTGCAAAGTGGTGCGGGGAACGGGGGACAGTACCAGGAAGTATGGAGGGCCGGGGCAGGCGCGACGGGACAGGGCAGGCGCGACGGGGCCGGGCAGGCGCGACGGGGCCGGGCAGGCACGACGAGGCCGGGCAGGCGCGACGGGGCCGGGCGGCTGCGACGGGGCCGGGCGGCAGCGACAAGGCCGGGCGGCTGCGACGGGGCCGGGCGGCAGCGACAAGGCCGGGCGGCAGCGACGAGGCCGGGCGGCAGCGACAAGGCCGGGCGGCAGCGACGAGGCCGGGCGGCAGCGACAAGGCCGGGCGGCAGCGACGGGGCCGGGCAGGACACAGCAGGGCCGGGCGGGCGTGACGGGGCCGGGCAGGTGCGACAGGGGCCGGGCAGCTGCGACAGGGGCCGGGCGGGCGCCACGGGGCCGAGAGGCCGCGACAGGGCCGAGCTGGGGTGGGGGGGGGGGGGGGGGGGGGGCCCAGGAGGGGCGCGACGGGGCCCAGGAGGAGCGCGGCAGGGCCCAGGAGGGGCGCGTAGGGGGGGGGGCCCAGGAGGGGCGCGACGGGGCCCAGGAGGGTGGATACGGGGCCCAGGGAGGGGCGCAATGGGGGCCCAGGAGGGGCGCTACGGGCCCAGGAGGGGCACTACGGGCCCAGGAGGAGCGCGACGGGGCCTGGGAGGGGCGCGACGGGGCCTGGGAGGGCGTTACAGGGCCCAGGAGGGGCGCTACGAAGCCCAGGAGGGGCGCGACGAGGCCCAGGAGGGGCGCTACGGGGCCCAGGAGGGGCGCGACGGGGCGCTACGAGACCTGGGAGGAGCGCGACGGGGCCCAGGAGGGGCGCTAGTGGGCCTGGGAGGAGCGCGACGGGGCCTGGGAGGGGCGCGACGGGGCCCAGGAGGGGCGCTAGGGGGCCTGGGAGGAGCGCGACGGGGCCTGGGAGGAGCGCGACGGGGCCCAGGAGGGGCGCTAGGGGGCCTGGGAGGAGCGCGACGGGGCCTGGGAGGGGCGCGACGGGGCCTGGGAGGGCGTTACAGGGCCTAGGAGGGGCGCTACGAAGCCCAGGAGGGGCGCGACGAGGCCCAGGAGGGGCGCTACGGGGCCCAGGAGGGGCGCGACGGGGCGCTACGAGACCTGGGAGGGGCGCGACGGGGCCCAGGAGGGGCGCTAGTGGGCCTGGGAGGAGCGTGACGGGGCCTGGGAGGGGCGCGACGGGGCCCAGGAGGGGCGCGACGGGGCCTGCGAGGAGCGCGACGGGGCCCAGGAGGGGCGCTAGGGAGCATGAGCGGAAGCGGTAGGTGGGGGGGGGGGGATCCTACCTACGCGTGATACCATATCAGAATAATTGAATGAATTGAGAGAGAGAGTACACAAACATGTATCTAAATGTTGTACTCTCTAGAAGGTGACCCTATACAGTCTATACAAACATGATAACTACACATGTTTGACACGAACGGCTCACGTTCCAATCACTTCTACCGGTATTTCCATCAATTTCGTGATGCTTATGTGTCGGATCAACTTTATGGGACCGTCAAATAAGTCGAACTTTCTCGTTGGGCCACTCAGTTCTGTTTTCGGTCTGATTCTTTGAACAAGGCCTTCTTTTTCGTGTGAACGTTCATATTAAATGTCTCGTTACTACGGTATGTTCAATGGAAACTTTGAATCAGCGTAAAATCTAGGTGCAACGCCGATTGATCAGCGATTTTTTTCTAGGCTACCCTGATTTTTCAGCCTTTTTTCAGGGGGCGACGCTGATGACCAACCCAAGGAATGGCAGGGGACACTGAGCGATCAGCGTCCCCCAAAACCAATTTGGGGGCCTGGCCCTGGTATATACCCTTGTACTCTCTCACCCTAATCATTATTACATTTTGTTACAGTCCTCACTTGATGGGCTGAACAGCAATTGGAGACCTCACCACATGGCCCTTGTCATCGGCCCATGTCAGACTTCCGAACACAAAGTTTGGATTCTTTTTCTGAACAGTAAATGTAACCGTGTAGGTTACCGTTTGGTCAGGCTGGATGGTGAAACTTGGAGGGTTCACCACCACATTCACACCAGGGGGAAACTCCACTGAGGATTCGTACGTTGAAGCCTCGCTGGCGGCATTGGTAACCCGTCGCGTCACCGTCACCGATCGCTGCAGTTTCGACACACTTATCGACGCACGGTTGAGATTGCACGCGCGAATGGGCTTCACGGCGATCGAACGGAACTCCTTCTTCGCCTGATTGAAGTTCAAACCCGCGAGGAAATTTTTATACTCCGTCGCATTCGCGTCGTACGTCAACCCAGGGTCGAGAACACTGAGAGGGTTTACATGCCCAGACCCCATCTCCCACGGCGTCGCGACGCGGTCGCCTGCTGGCGACGCCTGCCCTTTCTGCTGCGTCCGGATAGGCGTCCCCCTGTTGTTTCGCACGCTCGCCGTCGTCGTTATCGCTGACATGACCTGCGCCGGAGTCCACGTGGGCTTCTGCTGAATGATCAGCGCCGCGATTCCCGCAATATGCGGCGTAGCCATGGACGTCCCGGAGAGCCTCCTAAAATAGCTGTCGTAGTCGGTGAGCGTGGGACTAGGAGCCGCCGCCCAGAGCGCGACGCCCGGAGCGATGATGTCGGGTTTAAGGATGTCGTTATTGGGTCTGCCGGCTGCGGGGACTGCGGCGGGCGCGGCAAGAGGGCCGGTGGAGGAGAAGGGCGCGAGGATAGGCGCTTCGTCGGGATCATCGGGGGACTCGAGAAAGCTGGGGGCGGGGGAGGGGGAGGTGGGGAGAAAACGAACGTGAGGGGAGTTGACTTCAGTGTGGAAACAACAGGAGCGTAAGGAGAACAGGGAGGACAAAAATGAAGATACGTCGCAAACACGGAAGAGGGGAAACAAGGGGGGCATGGGTAACAAGGGGGGCATGGGAAAACAATGGGAGCGGGGGAAGCGGGACTGACGTGAACCCTTTCAGCTCCTTGGACGAGAGAGTGACAGCCGCGTCAGTCCCAACAGACTTGCTCGTCACACCCGCACCACCACCACCAGTAGCAGCAGCAGCAGCAGCAGCAGCAGAATCGCCGCCTGCAGCAGCATCCACGGGCTCTTCACTGGTGCCATCCTGCGGAGGGCTTGCTCCACTGGGGGAGTCGCTGCCAGAAGACATGTCCGTGTAGCGGCTTATGGTGCTGCGAGCAGCGGGGAAAAGGGGTGAAAGGGTGGTGGAGGGGGAGAAGAGCGAGGGGAAGGGGGAAGAGAGAGGGAGAGGGGAGCGGCCAGGAGATAGAGGGGAGAAGGAGAGAATGGTGAGTGGTGACAAGAGAAAACAGGACAGAGTGAGAAAGAGACTGATCAGGCGAGTGAGGGGAGGGGGGAGAATGGGATGGGGGTTGCAGAAGGAGCAGGGTGGGAGAGAGAGCGAGAAGAGGGCGACGAACAGGGGGGTGAGAAGCAGGACAGTGTTTAGTACCTGGCTCCCACGGAGAGGTACCACGGAGCGAAGTTGTCTATGAGGCGGTACTCCCCCTTGGCTGGATGCACACCGCCCGCATTGCCCGCTGCGAATGACACCACCACCCCCGCCTGAGGGGAGGAGAGGGCAGAAGGGAAGGAAAGGGAGGGAGGGAGAGAAGGAAAAGGGGGGAGGGAGGGAAGGTGAGGAAGAATGGGGGGATAAGGGAGGCGTGGGCAGAGGAGAGGGCTGAGGAGAGACCGCAGACGGTGGATGAGGGGGGAAGGAGGACAATGCAATCCTAGAGGGCTGTGCTGTAGAAGGGGCGATTGGGAATGGCCAGACTGGAAGGAGGCACGGGCATGAAGAGCAAGCAAATGAGCGCATCAACAGTGCTTCTCACCCACCCCTTGCCAAAACTCTCAACCCCCCTCGCACATGCCACGCTGCCCAGCCCTCCCAACCCCAACCCCCCCTCCCTCCCCTCCCTCCCCTCCCCTCCTCTCCGTTCCCCAGCCCCAGCCCCCATAGCAAATGCGTGGAACGCACAGCATGGGCGTTGAGGAAGGGAATGTCATCAAAGTAGGTGGCTCTGGGATCCACGCCCCCGAACGACAGGCTCAGCACGTCCACTCCGTCCGCCACTGCTGCATTCACGGCCGCGTTCACGTCCGCGTTATTAGCCCACATGTCCCCGCCGTGCTTCCAAAACACCTTGTAGATCGCCAGGCGCGCGCGCGGGGCCATGCCACTCGCCATCACGTCGCCGATGCCCACCCCGGTGTTGCCCGCTGCAGCGCTGAGGAAGGGGAGCAGGGAGCGGGAGGGGGAAGCGGGGAGCAGGAAGCGGGGCGCGGGGTGCGGGGAGGGGGGAGCGGGAAGGTGGGCGTGTGGGGGAAGCGAGCATGAATTGGCACATGAGATTGCTCCCGCTGTGCTTCGGAAAGACCATGGACGCTATGAGACGCGCGCGCAATGGCCATGCCGCTCGCGATGCTGTCTCTGTCGCCCCAATCCATTGTTGCCCACTGCAACGCAGGGAGAGGGGAGGGTGGGAGGGTGAGCGCTAGGAATGTGGATGTATCCAGACGTCGAGGCACTGGATTCCAGAGCAATGAGGTCAAGATGGAGGACGGAGGGAGGGAGGGAAAGGAAACAGGGAGGTTTGGGGTGGGAGGATACGCCACGCCACCCAGCCAACGCCACGTCACTCACCCAGCACACCACGTGCCATGGCCGTCGGAGTCGCGCGGCGAGTTGTAGTCGGAGCTGAAGTCGATCTTCCCGCGGTTCTCCTTGCTGAACGCCGCGTTGAAGAACCTTGCGCCCACCACCTTGCCGTTGCACGCGAAGAAGTCCGCTGTTGTCTCGCACTCCCCTGTGAACGACGCGGGGGGGTCGCCGAACTCACTCACGTCCTGCAAGGCGGAAAGGCGTGGGGGGAAAGGCATGGGGGGAAATGCGTGGGGGGAAAGGCGTGGGGGGAAAGGCGTGGGGGGAAAGGCGCAGGGGAAAAGGCGTGGGGGGAAAGGCATGGGGGGAAGGCACGGGGAGATTGAAGGGGGGGGGGGGGGGGGCGTTGGGGAAGTTGAAGCTTCGGCTCGCAACATCGTTTCGCACATCGCGCCCGTGAAGGACGCCAGGGATTGCCGCACCAACTCACGGCCTGCCTCCGTGGAAACGGCACAGGGAGAAGAGAGGCGGAGGGGAGGAGGGACATGCTTTCAGGGGAGTGGGGGGAAAGGGATTTTTGGGGAAAGGTGTGAATGTAGGGTGCGGGGAAGGTCGGGGGCCAGGGAAAGAGACGAGAGACGGCGGGAGGGTTGGTCTTCTCATTCCGCCAATCGTCCGCGCGCCTACCCAAGCGCCCGCGCACTTTGCGCCAATCGGTACATGCACGCGCGGCATGTTTCCTACCCCTATCCGGCCATCACATCGCACCGCCATGCCAGCGCGGGCAACGCAATGAGCCGCCCAGCAATGCAATGGTTCCCCGTTCCGCAACCACCCCCTCCCGCACCCCCGCGGCCCGCCAATCTCCAAGCTGAAGTGATCACAACAGAGCAGACGCTGAAGGCAGTCTAATCAACGCCAGCAAGGCGCTGCTTTTGCCGTCTCATTGACATGACAGAATAACTGCCAATTCCTGCACAACTCTCGGCGCGCACCGTGTTAGAGAAGGACGCGTGCTCCGGCCATATCCCCGAGTCGATCACGCCGATCACCACGTCCTCCCCCGCCGCCATCTCCCCGCCCGCGGACTCCCAGAGCGACTGCGGCAGGCGCAGGAACTGCGGGGAGTGCGTGGTGGAGAAGGACACGCGCACGCTCTGCGTGACCGCCGCGACGTCCGGGTGCGACTGCAGCTTGCGCACTTGCTTCGGGGATAAGGTGGCTGCGAAGCCGTTCTCAACGTGCGTGTAGCTGGTGGGGGAGAGAGAGGGGGAGAGAGGGAAGATGGAAAGGGTTTCGTGTGTGGCGAGATGGATGATAGGGGAAGGTGGATGGGAGGGTGCGATAGGAAGGGACGGCCGAAACTGGGGAGAGAGAGCGGGCGAGAGTGGCGATGGGGCGGGGGAAGGGAGAAAGTGAGAGATTCCGCATCATCGCAGCGGGCGGCAGACCGGCCGACGCAGACAAGCTCAGTCGGGGGATCAGAGTAGCACTCTCAATCGCTCTCCTCCATCTCCTCCCCCTCGTCCCCCTTCTTCCCATTTTCCCTCGTCTCCTCACCTGTGGATGAGCTTCTGGGCAGCCACACCCACGTCCTGCGCAACCTTCTTCTGCTGCTGCTTTAAGAACTTGACGAACGTTTTAACGTTCGCGCCGCGCACGTTCAGCCTCGGCCGCTTCTTCCAAAGCTGCTTCGCCGCGTTCCGCGCCGCTTTCCCCAGCTTGTTCAGCGCGCCGGCGGCGGTTTTGGCGGTGGCGGCAGGCGCGGTTGCGGGGTAGCCGCCGATTCCGCCGGTGTATGCGGCGACAGGCGGGTCTTTAAGGCGAACTATGTAGATTGGATCAGAATCGCCTGACGGAAGACGATGGGGTGGGCAGACGGCGGTAGAGGGAGAGGTTAGAGGGGAGGGAAGTGTGGATATAAGAATCGAGGGAGAGGGAGGGAGGGGAGTGGTATGAGCAATAGGCGAAGGGAGAAGGGAGAAGGTTGGGAAAGCAAGAGGGGAAGGGTTGAGAAGGGCGAATGGATAGGGAGGGGCGGAAGGAAGGGCTCAGGGAAACTTGAGAGCGAAACGGGACAAGAATGAAAGGGAACGATAGAGAAAACGACCGTTGCAAGGGAGAGAGGGGACGACCCGCTTGGAGGGGGAAGTTCGCTGGGGGCCTGGCAGGAAAGTGAATCTGGTTCTAGCCGTGCGTTGCGGGTGATGGTTGCGGTGCGGCAACAGCGGCTGGTTCGAGGAGCGGTCACAACAGGGGCGGGGTTTACCTTGGCTGGCGAGGCACGCGGCGACGAGAGAGAGCAGCAGCAGCAGCACGAGCGACGATAGCGACGATAGCGACGCGGGCGACGGCCGTGCGAGGTGCGAGGAGGGCGCCATTTGTGCGACCCTTCGCCGAGAGGAGCGGGGGAGGTGCGGGGTGTTGACTTCCTCGTGTCAGTCGGTTGGTCCGTACCGCCGCTGCTAATGCGAGACGTGCGAGACGTGCGATTGCGGACTGGAAGATGCTTGCTTGGCTATGCGGCTATGGAACTATGGAGAAGCGGCTCGAACCAAGGAAGTTATCTACACGGGTAGGTACTCGAGGATACACACATTACCGGAGAAAGCTAACGGTCTTAAAGTGGGCAAGGTTTGTCTGAGGGAGGTGGGAAGCGGGTAAGCGTGGGATGACTGGTTTGAGGGTCTAGCTCCTTCGGGCTGATGCGACTCGTGCTGATGTCTGGACGGTCGCGTCTAAACACAGAATCTGCCACTTTATTAGGGCAAGTGGTGGTTCGGAGCGTCGACTTGCGAATGGCGCTTCGGCTGATGCACTAGCAGCGCGCATTACGCGTTAGTTGTCATTTAGTACGGCAAATGTGCGAAGAAGCGGCCTGGGGATGAGGGAAGCGTGGTAGCAGTAAATACTGCTGTACTGGGGGAGGCAGGAATACAGTTTTCGTCAGTCGTGGTGTTTGTGTGAGTGCTTTGCGAGTCCTTCCCCTGCGAAGTTCGTTTCCCAGTTGCAATTGGGCTGTGTGTCAGGGCCCATAAATGAGTGTCAGGTTCTTCCCATGCCCATCACAAATGACCAAATCCAAACGGCCACCATACTGCACCCAATCATAACTTAAAAACCAGCAGTAACGTGTTGCACCATTTCGAAAAGTCTTTCCACTCCCGATGTACCACGCCCTAATGACTCAACTCAATCAGGGCAGGGGGTGTTGGTCTATGTCGAGCAGGATTTCGTCCGCCAGAGTGCGATGGGGGATAGGACAGGGAGGAGGAGGGCAGGTAGACAGGCGGGCTGGTACTGTACAGATGCAGGGGATAACCCTCATTCCGCAGCTCGTGTCAGAGACGGAGTCAGACCCGTGACACTAGGAGGGCTGGAGACTTGATGATCCATGTCGGGCATTCCGAGGGAATCGGTGAGTCGGAGTGGGCTGAGACGGAGATAAAAATCCGCCGAATGCGCTTCCATGTTTTTTTTTTTTTTTTTTTTTTTTTTTTAACACGGCCCAGTGCAGCACTGACGACCAGGGGGGCGAAATGCCAGGCGCAGCTCATGGAAGAGCTGGTTCGGATTCCGATGTGCGTTTTATGGTTGCCCGACTTATGCTCCCAGTGAAACACAGGCGATTTGACAGAACATGTTTGTATGTTGCCCGGATACATCTGGCTCTGCTGGTTCAGGTGTCCAGTTCAAGCTGGTGCCGCCCACGATTCGGCGAAGTTCGTGATCCCATTTGCGCCAGGAGAGGCGGCTTCCTTCCAGAACGGAAAAACAGCTGGCTGGGCCTTACCTTCCAGATCGGGTGGGGAGGTTTGGGTGCCTGAGGGCGCGGCACTGCACATGGCCCTGATTTTCAAAGGTGACATTTCACCGCACTCAATAAATGTATAATGCTCTACAAACAGTTAAATCGTTTTGAAATCCGTGAAAACTGCTACCCAGAGGATCCGCGACCTGGAAAACAGCATCCATCCAGTGCCTCGCCCTGATGTCAAGGCTGTTACCCTACTGCGGCCATAGTTTGCTTGTGGGAAGAGTGTACACATAGCCCGCGGTATTTTCAAGCCCAGTATTTTCACAGGGGGTGACGCCGAGAGGGTATTCACCCACCGAAAGCAGCTCCCGAAGACCAGATATGGATACCCTTGAAAAATAATTTGAACTTGGGATTCTATACGAAACGATTACTGCTCGATTTAGAGTTTCTCGAGTCAGGAAACCCGAAGTCAGCTTAGGCAATGCTCAACATTTTTGCGCTCGTGGAGTCTGCCAAGCTTGGGCCGTAGGAACAAGGGGGTACTGTCTACGCACTCAGAAATGGTCAGGAAGGAAACAAAAATTCTTCTACCGCCTTGACCATTTCTAAGTGCGTACACAGTACTCCCTCGTTCCTATGGCCTAAGCGCGGCAGACTCCACGCGGGCAAATACTATGAGGGGAAAGTATATCGGTGCTCAGTATTAGGGGCCTCGATAACATGTATGGTCAGTGATACGATATCAACAATCAGAATTAGTGAGTTTGCAACATGTTTCATCAGTCGAATTCCACCGTTATTCAGAAACTGCAGGAAAAAAGTTCCACGAATGGTCAGTAGAAGTAACCCCCGCCGGTCTCGGAACGTTTTTCCGCTCCCGCCAACCCAATTTCGTCATCATTGCAGCTGGTGCGATAATTTTCCCAAGCTCAAAGCGCATTACGAGAGAACTACGTAAAGTATTGTCGAATTAAAAATCATTGGACATCGCGCACACAAAATTCCAAAATTGAGTCCTTGCGCATTTATGTCACATAAGCTAATTGGGCCACAACGGACTGCATATCGGGTGGGACATTTTTCAAAAACATAAACAAATGTAGAAAAAACGAAAACATTTGATACGAAAGGGAAATCTATCCGGGATCGGCACTAAGTATCAGAATTAGAATTGAATGATGTGAGAGAGAGAGTACACAAACATATACCTAAATGTTGTACTCTCTAGAAGGTGACCCTATACAGTCTATACAAACATGATAACTACACATGTTTGACACACCCCCTGGACTGCATAGGGGAATGTTCTAGACAAGCAGCTCAGGGTGGCACTACTAGTCCAGCCTCTGAGACAAGGGTCTAAAAGACCAGTCAGAAGGAGTACAGACAAGGCAAGAACGAGTACAGGGCGGCACTACTAGTCCAACCACTGTGAGAGGACACAAGTCCAGTTTGAGTGTACACATATATATATATACGACAGTACAAAGTCAAGGCCCGAGTAAGTGAGAGACTACAGGAACCAGACCAAGCTGTAAACAGTGCCGCTGATGATCTTTAGGCGCAAGCGCCTTCGTAAAGATATCAGCTGTGTTGGCACCGGAGGCCAAGTGTACTACGCGAGCCTGGCGACGCTGCTGTAGCTCGCGCAGGAGGAAGTACCGCAGCTGGATGTGCTTCGCTCTGCCCTTGAGTCGAGGCTCCTGACACAGGAGAATCATGGCCCTGTTGTCAGCGTACAGGACCGGGGCAGAGCTAGGCCGCTCACCTAAGTCAGTGAGCAAGAAGGTCAGCCAGCGGAGCTCCTGTGCCGCCATGGCACCGGCGTAGATCTCAGCCTCACAGCTGGACTGGGCAACAGACGAGGAGCGGGTAGCTCTCCACGAGACAGCACCTGAGCCAAGGCTAAAGCAGTAGCCCTGGGAAGACCTGAGCGTCTCGGCGTCGTCTGCCCAAGAAGCGTCTGTGTGTCCAGTAAGGACCACTGGCCTGCGTCCGCCTAGCACTAACCCCATGCCCGATGTACTTGCAAGATAACGCAAAACCCTCTTAGCGGCAGACCAGTGCTGAGGTCGGTGTCTGCCTGTGGCCACAAAACGAGCCAGGATGCTGAGAGGGTATGCGAGATCTGGGCGAGTGCAAGTCATCAGGTACATGAGGCAACCCACTAGCTCAGCGTAAGGACCACTGGGATCTACCGACTCCTCAGGAACTGGAGCGGAGAGTCTGTGGTCCAGAGGAAGAGGGGTGGGCTGTGCGGAGGAGAACTGAAGGCCGAACCTCTGAAGGACCTGGCGCACCAAGTGTGACTGAGTCAGGGTGATGGTGCGCGCGGCTCTGTCCCTGGAGATCTGCAAGCCAAGGTAACGGCGCAGCTCTCCAAGGTCAGTGCAGGTGTGTCTCTTCAGCAGCTCTGCCTTCACGGAGGCCAGTGCGTCCCTGTCAGCTGTGGCAAAGACCAGGTCGTCTACGTAGACGAGGATGTAGAACGGAGTCGAGCCAGCACGAACGAAGAGCGAGGGGTCTGCAGAGGACGGAAAGAACTGCAGGTCAGCAAGAGTAGCACGCAGCGTGTCGTGCCACTCACGAGGCGCCTGGCGCAGGCCGTAGACTGGGCGCCGCAGAAGCCACTGGGTCCCAGGGGGGAAGGTGCCAGTAAAGCCCTGAGGACGACGCAGGTAGACCTGCTCGTGAAGGCTGCCCTGAAGAAAGGTAGTGGAGAAGTCGAGGGAGTGAAGCTCGTAGTCACGCTGAGCAGCTACGTGTAGCAGAACCCGAAGAGTAGTCATCTTCGGGGTAGGAGCGAAAGTCTGAAAGAACTCCACCCCCTCGCGCTGACTGAAGCCTCTAGCCACGTAACGCGCCTTGAACACAGGCGGCTCTCCAAGAGGGCGCTTCACCTTGAAGAGCCAACGGCCATCGACCACGTTCACCCCAGGTGGGGGAACTGCGTCGACGAAGGTGCCGCTGGATCTCCAAGATGCCATCTCCTGCTCCATGGCAGCTATCCACTGAGAGGCCCAATGTCAAAAGCGTCTGGGTCACCCTCAGGGACTAGCAGCATGGAACAGAGATGGGGAGCAGCCTCGGACAGGAAAGCAAGCTCAAACTGGCGGTCCTCCAGGACGTCACTGCCGAGGGCAGGAGCACCCCCGACAGACGGAGGACAGGCAGGGTCAGAGACCAGAGCGGAGGCGTAGTCAAGGCGGCGGGTAGAGGCGAAGTCAGCGACCGCAGCGACAAGGGCGTCAAGACTCGACACTGGAACAGACGGGTCGGTAACGAGAGAGGCAAGGACCCGAGGAACAAGAGGACGAGCGGCACGAAAGAAGTCAGACAGAGGAGGAGACGCAACGACAAGAGAGGACGGAGGAGGAGACGGGAGGAGGGGAGGACGAGACGCGTGGGAGCGGAGCAACATAGGGTGAGTGCACGGGACGGGGGAGACAGGACGAGCACGGGAGGGGCGGCGAGACCAGACGTGAGAGGGCGGCGTCGGGTCAGGAGACAGAGGAGGGGACACGGGTGGGGAACGAGGGGGAAAACGAGCCGGGGACGAGTCCGGCGGAGGGAACACGGGGCCGTAGACGGGAAGAGGGGGAGACGGCCGGAGAGGAACAGGCGCAGGGTCAGGGGACGGAAGGCCGAGCAGACGGAGGGCGGACACCGGCGGGGACTGCTGCTGCGGCGACACAACACCAACGCCAGGGCCACAAGCTGCGCGATGGCTACCTCCCGAACCCTCCACACCGGCACCCCCAGAAGGGACACCCCCAGAGCCCGAAACACCGCCAGCACCGGTACCACCCCCAGGCCCGCCGGGACAAGCCCCGACAGGAGCCCCGGGACTAGTACCCACCTCAACGCCAGCACCCCCAGAGTCCACAAACAGCGGCAGCGACGACGGCGGCGGCGGCGGCGGCGGCTGCAGCGACGGCCCTCGACGGCGGCGGCGGCGGAGACGACGGCTGCAGCAGCTGCGGCGACGGCGGCTGCGGAGGCGGTGGAGGAGGAGACACCGGGGGAGGGACAGACGGCGAGGACTGCGCCAAAGGACTACCAGAGTCAGAAGACTCGTTGACCGGAACGACCGACGGGAGGGGGGTGACGTGAGACACACCAGAGGGGGCCGGACGGGGGGGCGGGGGGGGGGAGGGGCAGGGGCCACCAGGGAGGGAGAACCAGGAACACGGGGGAGTAACCGGGGGACCACGGTGGGGAAAGCGGCAGTAGAAGGAGACGGACTCGTCAAAGGTGACGTCGCGAGAGTGAAAGAAACGGTGAGACGGCGGGTGGTAGAAGTGCCAGTCGGACGCGTCAAGGGGGAAACCGAGGAAGACGCAGGGGAGGGTGCGGGCAGTGAGCTTGTCCGTGCCAGAGGCACGAACGTGAGCAAGGCAGCCCCAGACGTGGAACGCAGACGCGTCACCAGGGGACCCGGTCCACAGAAGGGTCGGCGAAACCTGCGGCCGCTGGGGGTGCGGCCACAGGTTAAGCTGGTGAGCGGCGTAGCGCACGGCGAACGGCCACAGAAAATGGGGTGCACCGGCGTGGATCATGGAGGTGCGAGCCACCTCCATGACCAAACCGATGCGTCGCTCAGCGACCCCATTCTGCTGCGGGGATTCCGGCAGGGTAAACGTCTGGGTGATGCCCTCCGCACGACAGAAGCGACCAAGGACACCTGAGGCGAACTCGCCACCCCCGGTCGGAGTGGAGGCGCAAGGCAGGGAGACCGCGGTGGAGACGAGCAGAGACAAGCCAGGGGATGAGAACGTCAGGCACGTCGGCCTTCCGCTCCAGGGGAAAGACGGTGGTGTAACGTGTGAAGTCGTCGACAAGCACTAGGAAGAAGCGCTCGCGACGCGGCCCATGGACCGGGGCTGGGCCCCAGACGTCCATGTGCAGAGTCTGCAGGGGTGCGGTGGTAGGGGGAAAAGAGGAGGAGTGAGGGGCACGGCGGAGCCGGCCCTCGACACCAGGCGTGCACGGTGGGGCGGGGGAGGAGGGAAACTCAGGGAACGAACCGGGGAGACCAAGGACGAGACCGTGCTGGGACATGTGACGCAGACGCGGGAGTGCAGGGTGACCAAGGCGGTGGTGCCAAAGGAGAGTCGGATGAGTGAGGGACCGACAGGAGCACGCAGCAGCAACCTGGGTGGACGCAGCTACCTGGGGGGAAGACCCAGCCGGGGACGTCGCGGGTGTCAAGTGTGAACAGGCCGGACACCGGGTCCCGGGGGAAAGTGGTAAGGGGGGCACCAGTGGCGGCCTCGGTACAGACAGCATACCGCTCGTGACCAGGGAACGTAGTGGTGACGCCAAGGTCCTGGAGGCAGCCGACACCAATTAGGTTCCTGGAGAACGAGGGATATGCAGACCGGTGAGCGAACCTGAAGGAACCGCCGGACAGGGAAGGGAGGTGGAACTGCGGCCAACGACGGACCACCGGAGGGTCAGCAAGAGTAACTGCAGCGGAACAGGCAGCGGCGTCAGCGTCGTGGAGTCGCGGAAGAAACACCGGGAGGCGCCAGAGTCCAAGGTGAA
>BQMB01000207.1:0-58190 GCA_027943415.1 Closterium sp. NIES-67
CAATATCGTATTTGTATGCATCCATCCTCGTGTGTATGCATCCATCCGCGTGTTTGTGCATCCATCCGCGTGTGTGTGCATCCATGCTCGTGTGTGTGCATCCATGCTCGTGTGTGTGCATCCATGCTCGTGTGTGTGCATCCATGCTCGTGTGTGTGCGTGCATCCATGCTCGTGTGTGTGCATCCATGCTCGTGTGTAGACTTGAGCATTTTACCCGGTCGGGTCGCGGGTACCCGACCCGACCCGACATTTTGGCCGGGTCGGGTAATAGGATTTTGGCGAATTACCCGGCCGGGTCGGGTCGGGTACCCGACCCGACCCGACATTTTGGCCGGGTCGGGTAATAGGATTTTGGCGAATTACCCGGCCGGGTCGGGTCGGGTACTCGGGCCGGGTAATGCATACCCGTTACCCGAGAATTACCCGAAATGTCGGGTAATTTATTACCCGTCGGGTCGCGGGTACCCGACCCGACTTTGGGTTTGTTACTCTGTGTTTGCTGAATTTTACAGCCACCTAGGGGTACCCGGGTAATATTACCCGACTTCAATTAAATGCGGGTCGGGTATACCCGACCCGACAGACGGGTACCCAATTACCCGGTATTAAAATGTCGGGTCGGGTAACAGACCTCCAAACATTACCCGGAAATTACCCGACCCGACCCGACCCGGACCCGATTGCGGGTAGGGCAAAACCGGGTCGGGTCGGGTAATTACCCGGTTTTGCTCATGTCTACTCGTGTGTGTGCATCCATGCTCGTGTGTGTGCATCCATGCTCGTGTGTGTGCATCCATGCTCGTGTGTGTGCATCCATCCGCGTGTGTGTGCATCCCATCCGCGTGTGTGTGCATCCATCCGCGTGTGTGTGCATCCATCCGCGTGTGTGTGCATCCATCCGCGTGTGTGTGCATCCATCCGCGTGTGTGTGTGCATCCATCCGCGTGTGTGTGCATCCATCCGCGTGTGTGTGCATCCATCCGCGTGTGTGTGCATCCATGCTCGTGTGTGTGCATCCATCCGCGTGTGTGTGCATCCATCCGCGTGTGTGTGCATCCATCCGCGTGTGTGTGCAACCATCTATGCACCTACGTCCAACCATGCATCCATCCATTTCTTTCTGTCCTTCACCCGCTCCTCATCCCCCTCCCCTGCATATTGCTCCTCAATCTGCACGAGCTTCTCTTGCTCCCCCCTCCCCCCCTCCCCACTTCCCTTCATTCATCCCCCTGTCCGTTTATCTTCCCGTTTTCGTCCTTCCCTCCCTCCCTCCCTCGCGCACTCCACCTACCGCCCCGCCATACCATCGGTGTAATCTACAGGTTGTGGTGGCCATCAACCCTCTTGCCTGGCCTCGCTCCGAGGTCATTCGATTCCCAGTACGCTTCTGTTGCTTCTGAACTCTCACACTACTCGCCCCCCCTCTGTTTTTGGATCTCACTGGTATGCTTAAGCAGAGGCCAAGTATATTCCGTTTGTCTGCTCCCTCACCTGATACATGTAGCTCACTTGTAACGACTGATGCACGAATCCACTGGTTCGCACACCTGCTTACACCGGCCATGCAAGTTCTATTATCAAATGTTCAAGGAAGCACTCCTTGCTGCCTCCACTCGCTCCACCTGCATCCCTGCTGACACATTCTCATCCTCTTTCCTCTCTGTTGAACACCTGGTGGCATCCCCCAACCTCCTAGTAACCAACGCTTCTGGCACGCCGCCCTTCCCCTCTCAAGTGCTTAGGGAGACCCTCCTCTCCCCCACCACCTTTGCCACCTGCATCGCTGCTTACACTCTTTCTTCCTTCCCTATGCGTTCGTGAACAGGTTTCATCCCCCAACCTCCTAGTCACCGACGCCTCTGGCTCCCCCATCCCCTCTCAAGTGCTCAGGGAGACACTCCTCTCCCCCACCACCCGTGCCACCTACATCGCTGCTTACACGGGCACGGGGGGCACGGGAGGGGAGGAAGTAGGGGAGGAGGCGGGAGAGGAAGGGGAGGAGGCGGGAGAGGAGGGGGAGTGGAAGGAGTTGGAGGATGGGCAGTGGCCGCAGCCGAGCCAGCAGAGGAAGAGGAAGCATCGGAAAAGGCAAGAGCAGGAGCAGAAGGAGGAGGAGCAGCAGGCGGTGCTGTCGCTTGTGTTCAGAGCCGAGGTGCCTCCTCTGGGATACGCCACCTTCTTTGTCTCTCCAGCCACCCAAGGTGCACCTCTTACCCAGCGGACGCAGCAGAAGCAGCAACAGCTGCAGGCGGTGCCGTCACTAAAGTTCAGAGCGGTGGTTCTCCCCCTCGGATTAGGTAGCTTGTTTGTAATTGATGCTCCTGCAAGCCAGGGTATGGCTAGCACCAGATTTGCTGCTCGGCTGCTGGTGGAAGAACCAAGCTAGTGAGCAACATTCCACATTTCCTCATTCCCCCATTCCCCCATTCCCCCATTCCCCCATTCCCCCATCCCCCCATTCCCTGGATGCAGACATCCCAGGCGGGGCGCACATGAGTGAAGCAGGGAGCCACACGGCGCCTGGTGCTGCAGCAACACTGTGTGGCGCAGCAGGGGCCAAGGGCCAAGGCAGCACGCACGTGGACGCCATCTCTTCATGCCACCTCCCATCCCCCATTGCGCACTCCCCTGGCAGGCTGTACGCCAGTGCGCCATGGACGACTGCGGCGACTGGCACTGCAGCACAATGTGAGGCAGTGACCACCTCTCCTACCGTCCCCTGGTCCCCCATGCAGACACCCCAGGCCGGGCGCACGTGAGTGAGGCATGGAGCAATACGGCAGCCGGCACTACAGCAGCACGATCTGGGGCAGCGACGGCGCAGAAGAAACCGAGCAAGGCTGAGAGGGGGAGGAAGGCTAGAGGGCGGAGGATGGGCGGGAGTGGAGGAGTAGAGAGAGAGATGGGTGGTGGCGACACGGGAGGGAGGCAGCTCCAGGGTGGGGGGGGAACAGAGGAGGACAAGACGGGAGGTGGAGGAGGAGGGAGCGGGCAGGAGGGGGTTGACACCGTGGTGCTGGGAGGATGGCAGGGTGCCGGGGCCTCTGGTGGTGGCGGTGCTGCTGGTGCTTCGAGGGACAGTGGGAAGCAGGCGGCGTTGCGCGTCTCGTTCTCCAAGTCGGCTCTGGGCATGCAGCGGATGGAGCTGGTCTCTCCGAGTGCAAGTGGCTCAGGGGAGATTTCGGTGAGTGGAGTGACTGAAGTGAATGGTACGTGAAGCGACTAGGGTGCGGCTACCTGTTGCGCATCCCTTTCTCCAAGTCGGCTCTGGGAATGCAGCGGACGGAGTTGGCCTCCGGGGGTGCAAGTGGCTCAGACGAGCTCGTCGTGAGGGGTGTGGGTGGTGCGAGGGGTGTGAGCGGTGTGAGGTGTGTGGGTGGTGTGAGGGGTGCGAAGGCGGGGGGGGAGGGGTGGGGTGCGGAGTGCGAGGGGTGTGGGCGGTGTGGTGTGAGGGTTGTGACCGAAGAGAGTGATTGGATTGGAAGCTCCTCTGCTATCATCAGCCAGGAGCCATGGCAAGTTGGCAACTACCCTCCCTCATGGTGATACTTGCACCACATGGTTCACACACACACACACACACACACACACACACCATCAAGCACATGCCACTGCTTCTCACCCATGCCCGTGGGATGCGCAGAGCACACCCGCATTGCTACAAGCACACCCGCATTGCTACAAGCACACCCGCATTGCTACAAGCACACCCACATTGCTACAAGCACACCCGCATTGCTACAAGCACACCCGCATTGCTACAAGCACACCCGCATTGCTACAAGTAACCAGTTTCTCCGCTCTGGTGCCCCCATCCCATCCGCATCCCCTGCCACGTCATCCGCATGTGATGCCACGACAGCACATGTCGATGCCAGTGAACGCCACTATGATGGAGTACGCCTCATACAGTGGTGGTGCATACATCTTCGAGGCCTCCCAACCCGCCGAGCCCATCACCAAGCGTGGCTTCCAGGTCAGCCCACCGATCGCACTGACCAGGTCAGCCCAGTTCGCCTTGCTCTTAGTGTTGACAGTCACCGTGGCAGTCAACACCACTATGATGGAGTAGCCTCATGCAGTGGTGGCGCGTACATCCTCAACGCCTTGCACCGATGCCAGCCACAAGGTCCATACTGGGCCTTTGGCATGGGAGAAAGAGAGAAAAAGGGAGTGATTCTGGTTTCCACACGCCTCAGAAGCAGCCCTGCACGGGTGGAGAGGGAAAGGGGCTGACTGTTGTTCGGTCCATTTTTGAGACGCCTCATGTTCGGTCCGTGGTCGTTCAAGCATTTTCAGCGCCGCACATTCCTCCCTTTCTCACCTTCGCTGCTGCTGCTGCTGCTGACGTGGCATCAGGTGCCCATTCACATCCAGCGTGGACCAATCGTGGAGGAGTTCACTCGCAAGGTCACTCCGTGGATCTCAGAGGTGAGCTACCACTGACTCGAGCACTGCGAGGTGAGCTACCACTGACTCGAGCACTGCGAGGTGAGCTACCACTGACTCGAGCACTGTGAGGCGAGTGTGCAGTGCTGTTGTGCACCTTCTCACTCACTCCTCGTATGTACGGACTTCCACATTCAAGCTTCCACGTGTGCCTCCTCGACCACACTACGTCATCCCCGAGTCTGCTTTCCGGGTGCCTTAGAAGCGCTGCACTCCGGTGAATACAGCGCTGCTGCATTATGCTCATCATAGCTTACTCCGTCCACATCCTCCTACTCCACGTGTCGCCCCTTACTGCTCCCAACTCCCAGGTCTTCAGAGTGTATCCCGGACAAGACTATGCCGAGCTGCACTATTCGGTGAGTGCAGTGCACTACCAGATGTGTGCACTGCAGTGCCGTTCAGTTCAGTGCAGTGCATACCAAGTCGCCTCTAGAATGCAATGTGAAGTGAGAATGATGCGAATGAAGTGGGTGCGCAATAATGTGCGAATGGAGTGAGTATACAGGAGGAGAGTGAGCTGTTCACGTCTGCAAAGCAGAAAGACGCATCAAGTGATGCTTGTTGCCACGAGTCCAACCAGCAGATGGCGAAACAGTTGGCATGCCACAGGATGGAAACCACCCAATCGTCTCCCAATGCTCGACCTAATATTCTCGCGATGCGATTTTTGAGGCGCCTCAAAAATGGCACAGGATGGAAACCACCCAAGCATATCCCAATGCTCTACCGAATAGTCTCACGAAGCGTTAGCCCGCTTGACTTGAGTGATGTGTAGGCCATCCATTCATGCGCTGTAGGCCATCCATTCATGCGCTGTAGGCCATCCATTCATGCGCTGTAGGCCATCCATTCATGCGCTGTAGGCCATCCATTCATGCGCTGTAGGCCATCCATTCATGCGCTGTTTGTTCTTAATCACCTCATTTTGTCAATCGACGTGTTTGCCTCAGGTGGGCCCGCTCCCCGCCAAGGGCCGCAACCACGAGGTGATGGCTCGCTTCACTGCGCCCATCAACAGCAGCAGGACCTTCTATAGCGACTCCAACGGCAGGAGCTACATCAAACGGGTGAGTGAGAGTACGTGCATAGATATAAGTACATGCTGCAACCTCCTCTACGCACTACTCCTATCAGGAGCAACAGCAGCAAGACCTTACTCCGACTCCAACAGCAGGAGCTACAACAGGCGGGTGAGTGAGTGTGCATATAGATACATGCTGAGACCTCCTTAACACTCGCTTAGCTGCGCCCATCAACAGCAGCAGGGCCTTCCACTCCGACTCCAAATGCAGCAGCTGCATCAAACGGGTGAGAGGTCGCTAGCTATATCTGGTCCCTGGCTCCTTGCACACCTAAGGGACTGCTCCGTTGGATGCTGCCAGTGACAGCAGCAGGACCTTGTACTAGCGCTCCAATGGCAGCAGCTGCATCAAATGGTGAGCCTGCTCGCATACAAGCAATTGTTGGTGCCTGGAAAGAGGTGACTTTTGAGTCGACTCAAAAGTCAATTGTCGGTGCTTGGAAGGGGAACTCGCTCACAAATGATGGGTTACTGCTCCACCTCAATGAAGCAGCAGCAGCAGCAGACGGGTGGAGTTGTCTGCTACTGCAGCGCCAGTATGCCATCGAGGCGTATTGTCTGCCGGGTGTCCCTCGATGTTCCCTGCGTGCCTAAGAACCTTGTTTCAGTACCACACGCTCGTCTTCACAAGTCCCAAAACACCATCCCCACCATCCCAACCATCCCAACCATCCCAACCATCCCAACCATCCTCCCTACCACCCCACCTTCAGGTGGTGGACTACCGCTTGGATTGGAAGCTCCAAGTCAGCGACCCCATAGGAGGCAACTACTACCCGGTGAGTCAAGCAGAGTCAACCAGAGTCAGCCAGAGTCAACTAGAGCCATCTGGAGGCAACCAGAGCCAGAGTCAGCCAGAGTCAGCCAGAGTCAGCCAGAGTCAACCAGAGTCAGCTGCAGGGTCAACTGGGGCCAACCGGAGTCAACTGGATTGAACTTAGTCAAGCTGCGCTGAGGCTGAGGCTTGACTAGGTTGACATTGAAGTAGTACTTTGGCAAGCAGAGCAGAGTCAATGCACGTGATAAAAACGCCTTTCCTCTGTCTCCATCTGTCCTCTTCTGTCTTCGCTCCTCGTCCCTTCCCCTCTTTTCCCCACCAGCTCACAGTCGGAGCGTTCATAAAAGACAAAGCAGCCCAGCTGTCGGTGCTCGTGGATCGGGCGGCAGGTGCTGCCAGCCTGGCAGCCGGCCAGCTGGAGGTCATGCTGCACAGGTGAGAGCACTGTAGCATGGCACTGTAGCAATGCAGTGCAGCAATGTACTGCACTGTAGCACAGGTGATGGCATGATAGAATGGTGGCACCTTTCACCACAATCTCCAACCATTCTGTGCTGCAGAATGTGTTCGACAATTCTGTTCAACCATTCTGTCCAACCATTCTGTTCGACCATTCTGTTCAACCGTTGGTGTAACACGGCGTTGAAGAAGAATGTGCGAATGATGCCAGCTCTCTGACGACGGTGCTTGCAGTGCCACGCCACCATGGTGCAGGCATGAAGGGGTGGCTGTTTGTCTATTCTTGAGGCGCCTCAAAAATACACTGTGCAGGGATGGAGAGGAGAGTCTTTGGGTTGTTCGTTGCTCACAGCACTTAAAGCTGATGTGGTGCGGATCCAATCGAAGTGCCTCCCACCCACACGGCTCACAGTCCTATCCTGAGCCAAACGCTATGCCATCCTTGCTCCCCCGTCTTCCCCCGCACTCCACCAGGACCCTGAGATCGGGGGACGGCAAGGGTGTGGTGAATTGTGGGGTGGGGGTCTGTCCGTTTCACGTGACATCTGTTTTCATTCCGGTTTTAGTTTACTCGAGAACCATGCCCCTCTCCTCACCCCACCAGGGCCCTCCAGTCGCTGGACGGTAAGGGTGTGGGCGAGCCGCTACAAGAGAGCATTACCGTGGAGGGGAAGACTCGCCCACTCACGGTGAGTATGCGATTCGCGCGACCTTGAGATTCCATATTTTTCTAGAGCCTGCTTTGATTCCATGTCTTGCGGAGGAACCATTAGGAGAGAGCATTCCTGTGGGGGCAAGTCTTGCTCCCTCACATCGAGTATGCGATTCACCCCATCTCAACAACCCACCTCCCCATCAATCCCACCCTCCCCCTCGTCTCCTCCACCCATTTTCTCCCTCCAATCCCATTCAGCAGCAAACATCCCATCCCTCCTAGGCACTGGGTTACCTGCGCGTAGGGCTGCACCCCAACACGGACACCGAAGAGGCAGGGTAACAAGGGAGGGAAGGGGCAGAGAGAGGGTAACAGGCGAACAACCTTTCCCTTCATTCCACATGCCAATAACCATTACCCCACTCCCCTGCAGGTTGTGGGCGCCCTGCGCTTTGGGCTGCATGCTACGACGGACCCCAAAGAGGGAGGGAAGCAAGGGAAGGAAGGGGTGGGGTTGGGGCGGGGGAGTGAGTGGCGGAGGCAGCACGCCCAGCGGCTCATATCCCCTCTTCAGCTCGCCTTCGCTCTTCAGGTCAGCCCTTTCTCCATCCCTTGCCATCCCTTGCCCTCCCTTGCCCTCCCTTGCCCTCCCTTGCCCTCCCTTGCCCTCCCTTGCCCTCCCTTGCCCTCCCTTGCCCTCCCTTACCATCCCTTGCCCTCCCTTGCCCTCCCTTGCCCTCCCTTGCCCTCCCTTGCCCTCCCTTGCCCTCCCTTGCCCTCCCTTGCCCTCCCTTGCCCTCCCTTGCCCTCCCTTGCCCTCCCTTGCCATCCCTTGCCCTCCCTTGCCCTCCCTTGCCCTCCCTTGCCCTCCCTTGCCCTCCCTTGCCCTCCCTTGCCCTCCCTTGCCCTCCCTTGCCCTCCCTTGCCCTCCCTTGCCCTCCTTTGCCCTCCCTTGCCCTCCCTTGCCCTCCCCCCCTTGCCCTCCCTTGCCCTCCCTTGCCCTCCCTTGCCCTCCCTTGCCCTCCCTTGCCCTCCCTTGCCCTCCCTTGCCCTCCCTTGCCCTCCCTTGCCCTCCCTTGCCCTCCCTTGCCCTCCCTTGCCCTCCCTTGCCCTCCCTTGCCCTCCCTTGCCCTCCCTTGCCCTCCCTTGCCCTCCCTTGCCCTCCCTTGCCCTCCCTTGCCCTCCCTTGCCCTCCCTTGCCCTCCCTTGCCCTCCCTTGCCCTCCCTTGCCCTCCCTTGCCCTCCCTTGCCCTCCCTTGCCTCCCTTGCCCTCCCTTGCCCTCCCTTGCCCTCCCTTGCCTCCCTTGCCCTCCCTTGCCCTCCCTTGCCCTCCCTTGCCCTCCCTTGCCCTCCCTTGCCCTCCCTTGCCCTCCCTTGCCCTCCCTTGCCCTCCCTTGCCCTCCCTTGCCCTCCCTTGCCCTCCCTTGCCCTCCCTTGCCCTCCCTTGCCCTCCCTTGCCCTCCCTTGCCCTCCCTTGCCCTCCCTTGCCCTCCCTTGCCCTCCCTTGCCCTCCCTTGCCATCCCTTGCCCTCCCTTGCCCTCCCTTGCCCTCCCTTGCCCTCCCTTGCCCTCCCTTGCCCTCCCTTGCCATCCCTTGCCCTCCCTTGCCCTCCCTTGCCCTGCATAAAGCTCTCTGCCTTTCCATGCAAGAACAGCTGCCCTTGCTATGGAGATCCATCGGCTCCCTACTCCCGCTTCAACCCTCCATCCGCCCCAACCCCCTCTCTCCACCCCATCGCCTGCAGACACAGGAGTCCATCAAGGCAGCACAAGGCAGCTACACGTGGCACTATTCCCTCTCCCAACCATCCTCCACGTCACGCCCAACCAACCCTGACAGTGCTTTCTCCTACGCTGTCCCTCTGAACGTTGCAGTCATCTCGCTGCAGGTGAGATCAACCTGCTTGTCAGATCACATAGCTTGGCTACGTGTGTCGTCTACTCCGCCACTTTCTGCAATGCACTAGTCAATCATGTGTCAATCATGTGTCGTCTCCAGTAAAGCACGTCATGCTGGCTGCATTCGCCCCTTGTGTTGCCTCGTCACTTCTCATCCGCATCCCCAGCCTGCCGTCTCATGCGGCCGATCCCTGCCATCACATGCGGCCGATCCCTGCCATCATATGCGGCTGATCCCACAGTTTTCAATACCCCCGTAACCTTGCCTTCCCACCATCGCACACAGGACCTCTCACCCAGCGAGGTTGTTGTGATGTGAGACTGACCAATCATCGCGTGCTGTCACCACTCCCCCATCCCTCACTCCCTCACCATGTCTGCTCCTTCACACGCCCTCTCCCTCCCCACCATCACACGCAGGAGCTTTCACCCAGCGAGGTTGTTGTGAGACTTGCTCACCTCTATGAGGTGAGTCCCACACTCACATCCGCTCATTCACATCCCCTTCGCACTCACATCCCTTCCGCTCACATCCCCTCCCCACACACATCCCTTTCACCCCCTCCACGCTTACCACCCCGGCTCACTCACACCCTCTCCTCACACCCTCTCCTCACACCCTCTCCTCACACCCTCTCCTCACACCCTCTCCTCACTCACATGCACTCCACACTCTGCAAGCTGCCATCCAGAGCATTCCATAATGTCCCACTCTCCGCTTATTCATCCTGCCTCTCATCTCGCCTCTCCTGCTGCCGCTCATGCCCCATCTCGCCCACCTCATCTTGACATCCACTCAAGATTCCACTCAGGACCCCACCCGGGACCCCACTCTCAGGGCCCCACTCTCCTCTCCCTTTATCTCCGCCTCACTTCTCCTTTACCCTAATATCTACACTGATGCTGGCTACTACCTGAGGCGCCTCAACGCCCCGCGCCTCTCTCACCTGATCTGTGCCTCACTTGTCTCACACCCTGCTATCTTCTGCGCCTCCAGCCTGGGGAGCATGCTGCCTTGTCTCGCCCCGCCCATGTGGACCTTCGCCGCTTGTTTGCAGCGAGAAAGGTAGCTGGCCTGGTTACCCTACGTTCCCCCCTTCTCTCACACGCCCTTGTGTTTACCCCTTGACAAGTGCTTGTTTGCAACGGGACATGTTACTGGTTTTTCTGCCTTCTCCCCTGCTCTCACAACTTATCTTGCACACACCCCTTTATGCTTCGGCCACAGCTACTTGCTTAACTCGTCCTGTCAGAAAGCTGACCAGGGAACGTAGTCTACGGCTGGCATAAGAGCTGGCATGCTAGCCTGAAATGCTACGGTACTATCCAACCGAAGGGCTGGATGTTAGCCTGTCCACAATCATTGCCCATGAACACCCCCCACGAGCATACCCCCGATTGTTCCATCCCTGACTGCCACATCCCCACCCACCCCTAGCAGATTCAAGAGGTAGCAGAACTGAGTCTGATGGCCAATCAGAGACGAGCAGAAATGCGGCAACCTCTATCATGGCAAGTGCAGGTAGAAGATGAAGTTGGAAGAGAAGGTGATAGTAATAATTTTAAGGATACAGCCTCGACCCAAGGACCCTTTGTGGATCCTGCCACTCTTGTGGTGGAGTTAGGGCCTGCAGAAATCCGCACTTTTTCGATCAGGCTACAAGCTACTTGATTTCATAGTAGTGGATGGTAAAAATAAAGCTCCAAATAAAGTTTGCTGAAATTGTTCACTCGTTTGTCATAATCAATTCTTCATTATCTCACGCAATGGAGGCTTCCTTTTTAGCATCACGCAAAAGAGAACTCATAATGGAGGGACAACGTTGAAGGCATATGAAGTATATAATGAGCCTTCGTAGAACTCGTTTTCTTATCTGTAGCACCTGGCACTCGCACTGCTCGGAGGTCCCACTGTACTCAGAAAAGCACAATCCCCGATTCCCCAAAACTGACCTCGAGAGCACCTGTTCGCCACAAACACGCACACACGCGCACCATCAGGCTTGGTCGGAAACAAATATGGAGACACCACCTGCAGAGGGGATTCGGCTTCGGTAATTGTCAGCAACCAGTCTGCAAGTTCGTGACTGCCTAGAGACTAGTGACTTGCGGCGCGTCGTTGCGCTACCGGACCATGGGCGTCGCGGGCGCTGCGCGCGCGAACAAGTTCCCTCCCGGCGCTCCGTGCGCCATTCCCTCGCATCCTCGGCGCCTCAGACCAGCTCCTGCGTTTATCGATAGTAGGAGACTTTGGCGCAGATCGCCCTGAGTTCGTTATTGAGGTCGTGATTTGGATAATACGCGCCTTGAAGCGGAGCATACAGCATCATCGTTAGACAACGCCACGAGTCGAGTGCAAGACCACGTAAGACCGCATACGACTGCATAAGACCGCGTAGCACCACGTCCTTGCGCCCGACGAATTCCCAATCCTGGGCCAAGTATCCCTGAGCTCGTTTGCGGCGGTTTGCCTCCCTCCGCCTCGCTCCTCGGCTACCATCGATTGCTTCTAAACCTCCGTTCCCAGTCGACGCAGAAAACGCCACGAGGCGTGTTCGCTTTCCACGGTTTTCGTTTAGCCTCGAAGGCCTCCCATCTCCCCATAGCTCATCGAGTCGTCCGCCAAGTTACCTGGTTACCAGATTGCGCCGCAAGCTTCTCTGAGAGCTCCCCTTCGCCAGCTCCGTCCTTCGTGGCCTCCCCTCGCTTCACGATCTGCCCCCTCTTCACCCACCCTCACCCACCGTCACCCACCCTCACCCACCCTCACCCAACTCGCTGCAAGATACTGCTGCGAGATATTCTCACCTGCCTCTGCTGCAAGAGACTACCGCTAGCTGCATGTCTTCTCCGAGCTCGCACCTCCGCTGAGCCAATCCAATCCAACTAAAGACCTTTTCGCCCTCAGGTGCGTCGTAGGAGAAAATAATCAGGCACATGGCACATGGCACACGGAACATGGCACATGGCACATGGCACACGGCACATGGCACATGGCACACGGCACATGGCACATGGCACATGGCACATGGCACACGGCACACGGCACATGGCACATGGCACACGGCACATGGCACACGGCACACGGCACATGGCACATGGCACACGGCACATGGCACATGGCACATGGCACATGGCACACGGCACACGGCACATGGCACATGGCACACGGCACATGGCACATGGCACATGGCACATGGCACACGGCACATGGCACACGGCACATGGCACATGGCACACGGCACATGGCACATGGCACATGGCACACGGCACATGGCACACGGCACATGGGATTTCTCGAGTAAACCTTCAGCATCATGGCGGGGTATGCCTTTCTGTCGCTCTCACACACGCACACACACAAGCACTCCTCCCCCCTCCCCCAACCCCCCCCTCCCCCCTCTCCCCCTCCTCCTACCCCCCCCCCAACGCACGCACACGTATGCACTTCAATTCACGTGTGAAGGTCGTCTGAAGAGCGATGGCAGCGAGCAGCAGCGGCGTGGATGCTCTCGAGCGGAACCTGGTCGACTGCCAGCAGAGGAGGCAGCAGGCAGATGCTGGTACGTGGGGGGCCGAGGGGATAGGCAGGTAGCAGGCGGACGATTGGGTGGGTCAGGGAGGCGTCTAGTTTTGAGGCGCCTCAAAACTGGGTCAGGGAGGGGGTATGTTGAAGGAGAACAAGTAGGGGTGTTCTCAACTGACTGATCACCTGCCAGCAGAGAAGGAGGCAGGCGGACGATGGTAGGTGGACGGACGAGGGGGGATATAGGTGGAGGAAAGGCGGAGGTGGATCCACTTAAGGGGAACTGACTTGGTGTCAGCAAAGAAGGAAGCCGGCTGATGATGGTAGGTGGGCGGACGAGCAGGTGGGTGGGAGAGGGGTTGTCTCGAGGGAGAACAAAACAACAAGGGGCGTTCTCAATCGATCAAGAGTCAGCAGAGGAGGAAACAGGCAGGTGATGGTAGGGGATGGTCGAGGGGTGGTTGGGATAGGGGGTTTTGGTGTAGGAAGTCAGGAGAGGGAGTGCGGAACAACAAGCTTAAGAGTCTGTGTCCTTGCGCTTTCGTTAGTGTCATATTAGCTTAATAGTTATATGACTTGACAACACCTGAGTTGCTCACGCTCTTTCTTCTCTTCCGCCCACGCCTGTTTTCCAACCAGAGCTTACTCAGCTGCTTGCACAAGCCATCCAGCACCTGCACAGCCAGTCGTCTGAAGTCACGTCTCTGCATGAAATGCAGCTGAAGCCTCTCTTATTGTCGCCACCTTTCCACGCCCTCTTTCCCTCTCAGCGCTTACTCAGCTGCTCGCACAAGCCCTGCAGCAGCTGTGCAGCCAGTCAGCCGAAGCCACGTCACTGCGGGGAATGCTGGATGCGATGCGAGCAGTGAACGTGAAGCTGGCGGCACAGATCAAGGGATTTGAGAAGGCGGAAGCTAGAGTGAAGGAGCTTGAGGGGCTACTGGCGGCGAGAGCGAGGGAGCATGAGATGCTGGTTGCGCTGCAAGCAGTGAATGGGGAGCTGCTGGTGCGGGTCAAGGCGCTTGAGAAGGCGGAGGAGAGGCTGCAGGAAAACGCAAGGGAGGCGGGGGGTTTGAAGAGGAGGGTTAGGGAGTGTGAGAGTCTGCTGGGTGTGAGAACGAGGAGCCTAGAGGAACTAAGTGCCGAAGTGGAGAGATTCGAGGAGGCTGGGAAGGTGCAAGCGATGATGATGTTGGCGCAGGAGGCGAGGGTAAAGGAGTGTGAGGGTTTGCTGGAGGAAAGGGCGAGGGAAATAGAGAAACTGGTATTTGAAGTGGAGAAATGCAAGGAGGTTGGAAAGGTGGTAGCGAGGGAGCTGGATGCAAAGGAGGCGAGGGTAGAGGAGTGCGAGGGTTTGCTGGCGGAGAAGGCGAGGGAATTAGAGGGACTGAAAAGCGAAGTGGAGAAGTACAAGGAGGCTGGGAAGGTGCACGAGATAGGAATGGATGCTCAGAAGGCCAGGTTAAAGGAGTATGAAGGTTTGCTGGATGTGAGAACGAAGGAAGTAGAGAGATTGAAAACCGAAGTCGAGAAATTGCAAGAGCTTGGGAAGGTGCAAGCGACAGAAATGGATGCCAAGGAGGCGAGGTTGAAAGAGTATGAGGGTTTGCTGGAGGAGAGGGAGAGGGTTTTCAAGACACTGTACACCGAAGTGGAGGCTTATAAGGAGGATGGGAAGGTGCAAGCGAGAGAGATCGGTGTTATGGAGGCGAGGTTGAAAGAGTATGAGGGTTTGCTGGAGGAGAGAACGTGGGAATCTGAGAGATCGAAGATTGAAGCAGAGAAATACCAAGAGGTTGGGAAGGTGCAAGGGATAGAAATGGCGGCTAAAGAGGCGAGGTTAAAAGAGTGCGAGAGTTTGCTGGAGGAGAGGGCGAGGGAAATAGAGAGACTGGACACCGAAGTGGAGAAGTACGAGGCTGGGAAGACGCAAGCGATAGAAATTGATATGATTGATAAGGAGGCGAGGTTGAGAGAGTGTGATAGTTTGCTGGATGTGAGAACAAGGGAATTGGAGGAGTTGGAAGTGGAGCTGAGGGGATGTGAGAGACAGCTTGAGAATCTGCAAGGGGCAGCAGAGGAGGCTGAGGTGATGGAGGCGAGGGCTAGAGTTTATAAACACCTTCTGGAGGAGAGGGCGGAGGAATTTCAGAATCTGAACGCCCGAGTGAAGGGGTATGAGGAGGGGGTTGAGAAGCTGCAAGCGGGAGCAAGGGAGGCTGAGAATGTGAAGAAGCAGGATGCGGAGTGGCAAGATCGGTTGAAGCGGCTGAGCAGGGAGGTGGTGCAACTGCAGCGGCGGGTGAAGGAGCCTGGATGGCTGGTGAAGAAAGTGAAGGATGTGGGCACGGAGATTGAGGAGGTGAGGGGGGTGGGGGGAAGGTGGGGGGAATTGGGGGGGGAGAGGGGGGGAGAGAAGGGAGGGTAAATGGGGATGATATGATGCCATGCGGGATATTGCTGTGAGGAGGGTGAAGCAGCCGGGGTGGCTGGTGAGGAAACGGAAGGATGTGGGCAAGGAACTTGAGGAGGAGAGGGGGATGGGGTGGGGGGCAGTGGGCGGGGGCGTTGGGGGGGTTTCGGGCAGAGGGAATGTAGACGAGGATGTAATGAGAAAGAACGCATTAAGCAACTGCGAGCATGTGTGTGGATGCTTGTAAAAAGGTGTGTGTATGTTGTGTGTTCAAGCAAGCATCTATGTGCATGTGTATGCATGTGTGTGCATGCATGTGTATGCATGTAGGCAAGTACGTGCATGTTCCATGCAAGGGCATGCATTTACTTTGAGATAATCTCTTGAATGTCGTGTTCGTTCAGAAGGGAAACCCTTGTTCTTAAGAAATAATTCGGCATGTAACGCAATCATTGCAGATGACGCAGCAGCGGAATGGGTTGCGGCAGCAGCTGAGGAACACCCAAGAGCACAGGGGGAGGTTGCGGCAACAACTGATGGAAATTCAAGATAAGTCCCTCAAGGCGAGTCAGTAAAACCGCACAGTCCTTGCGATCTCGTCTCCTGCTGGTTTCTTCCTTCCTCTTTTTCTCTCCCTCCCATCTTCCCTAACATTTCAAGATCATTTTAATCTCTCCTTTCTTTCACTCCTGTGCCCCTCAGGTGCTGCGTGACTGCTTGGGAGATCTCAGCAGAGTGCCAGCAGAGGGAGTCCCGCAGCTAGTGAGCGCCATCAGCAGCCACATACAGCCGGTGCTGGAGCAGGAGGAGGAGGACTTGGTGGAAGTCAACCCAGAGCCCAAGCTAGGGGAGGTCATGAGGCTGCTGGGTGACACCATCCGGGCACTGCTTGCTGCAGCTATCAGGAGATGAGGTAGACACGACAGTCGCTGAATGGGAACTCTTTTGCAACCACGTTACTTTCTTGAGATTGTTCACTCCAACCCTACCATGCGTGACGACATGCATGCAGTGGATCTTTTGTAGTGCAGGCACCTTCCTTATGTACATAAAGCATTCTACAACAATGCAATTTCACAATCCTATGGGACTATAAGTGTGAGAGTACGACCCCGTTCCATTCCTTTCTCCTTTCCATATTCCCTTTCCATTTCATTCCTCTTTTTATCCTGATTCATTTGGTCTTTATCTCATTCCATTTGGATTCCTATTCCTCCTTTTCCATAAACCTTTGGTTTATCCTGCTATTATCATTATATCACCGACCAGGCTCGGAGTGTACTGGCGCGCTATATCTAGCGTAATCCTGCCGTAATCCCTTAAAGCCAATAGCCTCGCGTGGCTATACTCAGGGTGATTCTATTTTCTAGAAGGGTCTAATCCCTTGGGATAGGATAGACCTGGTTACCAGGCCTGTCGTTATCAGGGTATTTTACCCTGATTCCCTGATTTCACAGGGTATTTTTTTGGCCAACCCTTAATTTTCAGGGTTGGGCTTTTTTGAACCCTAACCTCTTCAGGGTTGTATGTCTGTGAACACTGAGAATTTCAGGGTTTGCGTTATCCCAACACTGAGTTTTCAGGGAGTAACGCGTACGAACCCTGAGTGCGACATCCATGTGGCTCACAATGCGGAAATTTAGGCGAAGTCCCCAATCTCCAGAGACATTCCCCCCCACACGCAACAACCTACAAAAATTGGTGAAGTCCTCAAACATTCCCTCACACACCAAGCAACCCACAAAAATCGGCTAAGTCATGTGTCGTACAGACATCCCCCCTACACACTAACAACAACCCACAAAAATTAGCTAAGTCTATGAAAATGTAACGGTCAAGATCGATTGCGATCGTTTCGACATACTTAAACCGTTAGATGGTCACGTTGATCAACGTCCAAGATCTCCCAGCCGGGGCGCTGCTAGGGCGCGAATTTTCTCCGACCGCCCTATTACCCAGCTTCCCCCCTCCAATCCACTTCGATTCCTCCCTCCCCTCCATTTTCGCTCCCCCCACTCCCCCTCCGTTTCGTTTCCCCCCTCCCCTCCATTTCGATTCCCCCATCTCCCCTCCGTTTCGCCCCTCGCATCTTGGTTTTGATTCCCTCCCCCTTTCTTCCTTGGTTTCGACTCCCCCTCCCCTCCGTTTCGATCCCCCCTTCCCCTCCGTTTCGATCCCCCTTCCCCTCCGTTTCGATCCCCCCTTCCCCTCCGTTTCGATCCCCCCTTCCCCTCCGTTTCGATCCCCCTTCCCCTCCGTTTCGATCCCCCCTTCCCCTCCGTTTCGATCCCCCCTTCCCCTCCGTTTTGATCCCCCTTCCCCTCCGTTTCGATCCCCCCTTCCCCTCCGTTTCGCTTCTCCCATTCCTCGACTGTATTTCGAACTTCCCCCACCCCCCAACCCCCACTTTTTCCCTCCCCGTTTCGCTTCTTCTCTTCCCCTATGTTTCCATCCTCCCCCTTCCCCTCCGTTTCGCTCTCCCCCTCCCCTCGGTTTGATTCCCTCCCCTTTTTCCCCCCATTTTTAAATCCCCCCTCGTGTTGAAGGCAACCCTGAACGCGCTCGGTGAACCCTGGGATTTTCAGGGTTCCAGATTTCTGAACCCTTACAAATCAGGGTAGGCAATTTTTTAAACCTGAGCCCTCAGGGTAAACGTTTTTTTTTATTCGACAGCTCAGGGGGGGTTTTTTTGAAACGTCAGCCCTGCTGGTTACCTGATGTACCTTGGAAGTATAAAAGCGCCTTGTATCAATCGATAGTGCAACCTTTCCTCGACACATTCGATCCTGTGACAATAAGTATGCGAACATATGACTGTTGAGACTAGAGAGAATGAATAGAAGAAGGGAGAACAGGGGAGATATAGCGTTTGGGCTGTACCCACTAAGAACATACCATATCTAGCCAATAACTTCTACATAAAAATATATGTATAAGTTGACAATGACAACTGATCCATTTCCTTTGAGCTTGTGGCACAGGTCAGGTACCTAGCTGCAATTTGGGATTGTGAGGCCAAGATTTCATGTATCACATACGGGAAAAAAATATCATATCCCAATGTGAGTGCGCCACACCACATACAAGACCCCCTGCACCAAAATGCGAACAGAATCCCGCTCACCTTCGAGAACAGCAGCAGCTCGCTTGGCCCTTGGGTTGACAAGCTGAAACCGATAAGGATTGGGATAAAGACAAACGAATATGATTGTATGGTTGAATAGGATAAGAGTGCAATACCGGTAATAGAACTGTAGCACATATAAATGGGATTATAATGTGCTAGTGAAGAAATAGAGGAAAGGTACTCAAGTGAGTAAAAGGGGACTTGACGAGGGTGAGATGCTTGTGAAGAAGAGTGAGAGACTTACCGTATTCCCCCATATGAAACACCCTATGGTGTTAATAAAAATGCAGCGAAATTTTGGGCTGGGTGTGATTAAAGGCAAAAAAAAATAACACCCAAGAGTTATGGAATGTGCATATGCATTTTTTAATTGGAATTCAAGTGTGCATTTATCACCACCTTCATTTGAGTCAGATACCCACTTTTGGACATCTCATTGCATACCGGACGATATTGCCCATCTGCATGCCACATTGGCACTGAGTGTGCAGTGTCGGAGAGGATGCTGTTAGAACAACCAATCAGTTCACATTTGATTTGGCGGGACGCGCGAAAGTCGAGTACAGTATGAAACTTTCAGGTTTCAATGTTCTCGGTGTTTTTGTTTTCGTTCGGGCAGATTCGACTCCTACCTTAATATCCGCGTTGCTATGGCCACGAGCTCGTTTGCCCCACTTGCTTTGACGTGCATACGGTTGCCCCAGCAGGAGTGGAAAAAATGAATGGCAGCACACATCTACACACCGCAAAATTCGGGTGTTTCCTGCCAAAAATGGAGATTCTAGGTGGCAGGGGGGTGTTCAAAAGTTTTCACGTCAGACAGTAGGGTGTTTTGTACAGTATATCTAGAAAAATTAAACACCCATACCCGCTCAAGCTACCCGGGGGAACGTAATTCCGGCGGGTGTTTTATATGGGGGAATACGGTACTTATGTGTGTCTTACAAAGTAGAGGAGATGTAGAATCTCATGAGTGGTTCTTGATACAGGAGGACTCGCACTCGGGCTTGAGCTTGGGAGAAGACCACAAGCTTGAGAGGGGACCACAATCTTTGATGTGGTTGAAGGAGAGAGGGCCTTGTACGTGAAGAGTGAAGATGCCACAAGGTTGAGTGTTGAAGAGGAGAGTCTTCCTACAAACTTGTGGCTTGGTAATGCACCTTATACTCAAGTTGGGTATAAGACGTATTAGTGCTTGATTACTTGCTACACGAGGAACTTTGAGAGATAACTTTGAGAGCATAAACTTATATGAAAGAGGGTATAGTACAAGCCTTGTAATCCATGGTGGATACAAGGACATGCATGAGAGAGAGACCACTCATAGTAGTCTAGGAAGATAGATAGCATGATAATACCATATTTTTTAGACATAGAACAAGAATGCTAGCAAGGAGCCTTAGTAGTGGTGTGAACTTGAGGAGCTTGAAGGAGACTTGAAGGGTAGCTTGAAGGAGAAGAGCTTGGAGATGCCTTGTTGGACTTTGAGAAACTACTTGAGAAGTTGGAGAGGATTCTTGGTGAAGATGAATAGTAGCGGAGCATGTGATGGTTGTTGAGCCTTTGGTGACTTGGAGTTATAGACCAAGTGGTGTTGGAGAAAACTTGGATGAGTTGGAAAGGAAGGAAAGGAGGAGAAATAAAAGCTTTGTTGAGTTGGAAGGTGGGGAATGTAAGGAATCATGAGAGTATTGTGTGATGTGGCAACTTGGATGACTTGGGATAGGAAGGAAGGAATGAATAAATAAAAGGCATGTGGAGGTTGATGAGTGGGAAAGAGAGGAATGTGCTTGAGGCACATGTGAGGAGGATTATTGGTTGGAGTAGATGATTTGGAGAATTCTTGATGAGGATGAGTAGGAAGAAAGAGCACATCGAAAGAGTCATGTGCCTTGAGATGGGAGTTGTAAATGAATAGGAGGATTTATTGGAAGCTTGGTTGAGGTGGACTAGGAATGATTATGGGAGCTGGGGAAAATTAAGGAGTAGTTGGGAGGCCTTAGGTTGGAGGAGATGAGCTGGAAAAATTGGGTTGGAAATTTGGTAGGTAGAGTAGGTTTGGTTGGTGGGAAATGGGTTGGGGTAGGTGAAGAATTGTAACGAGCGGTTTTGGAGGGGAAGGGGTTGTAGTGGCGAGAAAAATGTGGCCCGCGCATCACGTGCCACTCACAACACCCCCCCTCACTGCAAGCCCATACTCTCCAATCGGTAAAGTTGCAACTGCTGCAACTGCTTCATGTGTTGGTGTGTCAAATCTGCATCATGTATGCTGCTGCAATGAGTCCTGCCTGAACTCGGTTGTTGATGAAGGTGTCACGAGCGACCACCTTGGTGAGGAAGTCTGCCGCTTGCTCACTTATGCAGCAGAAGAGAGGCTCAACGAATTTCTCCTCCACTAGCTCCCAAAAGTAGTGGTACTGCGTGTCAATGTGCTTGATTCTCCCATGGAAAACTTGATTCTTGGTGAGAGTGGTTGCAGATGTGATGTCGATGAAGAGGGGAGTAGGATTTTCCTGTGGGAGGTAAAGCTTCTTCAAGAGACCTCTTATCCATACTACTTCTCGGGATCCTTGTGTCACAGACATGTACTCTGCTTCTGTAGATGATAGTGCCACACAGCCTTGCTTCTTCGAATGCCAGGAGATGGCCGCTCCTCCAAGCATGAAGATGTATCCTCCAGTGGACCTGCGGGTGGTGACATCCCCAGCCCAGTTTGCATCTGTGAAGCCATACAACATGCATGCATCCTCAGACCCTTGAAAGAGGAGACCAAAGGAAGAGGTTGCGTTGAGATAACGCAGGGCACGATGTGCCCATGCTGATGCATGCGTGTGGGAGATGCCATGCATCGAGAGAGCATGGCAACAGTATGAGCAAGATCAGGACGGGTGCAAATGGAGGCGTACATAAGGCTGCCCACTTGGCTCTGGTAGAGGGAGAGCTTAAGGGGCGTGACTTGGCTTGTGGTTTGTGAGGCATAGGTGTCATGACCGATATGCTCAAAAAGCTCGAAATCCTCAAGCTCACCCTCATGCTCTATGACCTTACTCTCAAGCTCAGATGGATCAATGCTTTGCTCTGATGATCTCAGCGGGAAGTCGGATGGAAGGGGTGTCTCGACAGGGTTGCAGTCGAGGAGACCAAACCTTGAGAAAACCTTCTCAGTATACCCCTGTTGTGCGATGAAGAGGGACTTGGATGGGCGATCTCTCACAATGTTCATACCAAGTTAGTGGGAGGGCTCACCCATGTCCTTCATGATGAAGTCTTGGGTGAGCATACCTTTGTTGCATGTGAGGAGACTCAGTGATGCTGACACAAGGAGGATGTCGTCCACATAGACCAGGAGCCACAAGGACTCCCCCTCACTTGTGTGTAGCAGGTACAGTGCAGGGTCGAACTATGACTTGGTGAAACCTTGGGACAGGAGTGCGACCTCAAGTGTGTGAAACCAGACTCGTGGTGCTTACTTAAGCCCATAGAGGGACTTGAGCAATTTACAGACCTTGTTGGTACCATCGGAGTAACCCTCGGGCTGCTCCATGTAAATCTCCTCATCGAGTTTACCATACAAGAAGGCATTCTTCACATCCATTTGATGGATATGAATATCCTTCACTGTGGCCATCACAAAGAGGCACATGACTGTGGTGTACTTGGCTACAGCTGAGAATGTCTCAGTGTAGTCCAAACCTGGAATCTGTGAGAAACCTTTTGCTACCAAGCGTGCCTTGTACCTGTCAAGGGTACCATCTCCCTTCTCTTTCACTCTATAAGTCCACTTGACCTTCGGTGCTTTCTTACCAGGGGGGAGTAGTACCTTCACCCATGTACCTTATGCAAGGAGACTGTCTATCTCCTCTTTCTCTGCCTTTACCCACTCCTTCTCTGAGCACCAGCCATTGTTTGCTTATGCGTGGATGGCTCATCTAGGAGACAACTGATGGCATGACATATGGCAGCTACCTTGCACTCGATGCAGTGAGACTTTGTGCACCTGGGTGTGACAGGGAAGATCGCACCAACTGCGAGGTTCATGCGCTGTACTGGCTTGCGCACTCTCGTAGGCCGCTCTGCATTCTCACTGACACCTTGCTGACTCGTGTTACCACTCGGGACGCTTGGTGGGGTGGGAGTTGGCATTGTCATTGGAACAGGTCCCGCCATACGATAGGAGGGAGGAAGCGGATTTGCTGCAACTGGGACTGTCTGGAGACTTTCAGCAAGTGATGAAGACGCTGGTTTTGGAGATGAATCGACTAGAGCTCGTAACTGCTCATGTGTTGACTCTGGGGGTGACGGCTGCGGCGATGAAGATTGGAGTGGAGATGTGTCATCAATCAGAAACAGGGAATGCTCACGTTCTTGCTGCAGTGGTGATCAGGTTGGCGGATTCAGCAGCGGCTTAGGAGCGGGATGAGATGCCTCAGATTCAGCTGGAGTGGTGATTGGGTATGGTGCACGAGATGCATGATCCACTGCTGCTGTGGGGACAAACACTGTTGGAGTGGGGGAGGCATCTTCGTGAGAGGTAGAAGGAGGGAGAAATTTTGCTTTCCATCGAGCAGGGGACATGTCTTCATGAAGGATCACGTCCCTGCTCACAATCTCCTTGAAGAGGAGAGGATCCCAAAGAACCGAACCCTTGCTTTCCATGCTCAACCCAAGGTGCATCCCCCATCGTGTCTTACTCTCAAACTTTCCTCTCTTCTCATCAGGAATGCGATAATGCCCCATGCACCCAAACATCCTTAACATGGTAATGTTGAGCTTTGCCCTATACCATGCTTCATTCGGGGTTATACATGTTGGAAGGGCAACGGTTGGCCGTCGGTTCTTGAGATGAACTGCATGGTTCACTGCGTTTCCCCACCATGCATCACCTAGCTTCATATGGAGGAGAAGGGATCTTGCAATTTCTTGCAAGGTGTGGTTAAACCTCTCAGCAATGCCATTTTGCTGAGGGGTATATGGATATGAAAGGTTATGACCCATGCCAAGGGATGAAATATAAGACTAGAATGACTTACCCAATGTACTCCCCCCCTCGGTCGGAATGCATGGCCTTGACTTTGAAGCCGGTTTGCCTCTCAATGTAGACTTGTCATACTTTAAATGCATCAGGGACTTGGTCTTTTGAGACAAGAAGAAAGACTCATGCAAAGCATGTCTTATGGTCAATGATTGTCATGATGAAACGCTTCCCTGTGCAACTGAGTGTGCGAGCTGGATCAACGATATCACCGTGGACCAACTCTACGGGACTTGACACTTGCACATTGATGGGGGGATGAGGATGATGTGCATGCTTTGCTTCAACACAGGTGGGACAAGGAAACGAGGAGGATGAGGATGACTGGGAACTTGAGGTGATGCTGAGGCCTTCCAGGCTTGCATGAGCCGTGATGGACTTCATGGCTGACTCTCCTAGATGACCTAGATGATAATGCCACATTTGGGGAGTAGTGAACGCACCTGGATGTGGCTTGATAGTGGTGGCTACAACGACGGTGTAGCCGTGGAGGCGACGGTACTCCGTGTTCACGTCGATTTGGAGGCGGTAAAGGCGTCCCGCTCGCTCACCACGTGCAATGACGAATCCCGTCTCTGCATGAATCTGCATGGAACCACTAGTGAAGGAAACAGTACAAACTTTCGCCTCGAGTTGTCCCACTGACAGCAAGTTGGCTCCAAGGTTGGGAACCAAGAGGACACCTGCGATGGAGACAGGCTTGCCAGTGGGATTGAGAAAGGTGAGTGTTCCTTCGCCTGCAGTGGGAGTGGACTCCATGTTGGCAACTGTGACTGACGAGATGGATGTGGGGATAAGAGAATTAAGAAGAGAGGAATTGGGTGTCATGTGTTGGTCACACCCACTATCCAAGTACCAATGCCTCGGATCAAATGAGGATGAAGGAGCAGCGGTAGTCATGGTAAAGCTGATGCCTTATGTAGTACCTTGGGAGGAAGAAGAGGGGGCAGAGTTGGCGGTCATGAATTGTGTGGCCTGTTGAGGCATAATTGAGTAGCCTTGCACTGGTGGAGGATAAAACATTGGGTATGGCTGCATAGGGTAATAAGGATAAGGAAAGGGTTGCTGGGAGAAATGCTGTGGGTTAGAGGGTTGAGACGAGGGGAATTGAGCAGGCTCGGATTGAGAGCTTACAGCGTGAGATAGAGCAGCTCTACCCTTTGTTGTGAGCATGTGAGGCAGAGGGGTCCAATTAGGCGGTTTACGAGGGCACTTGAACCAAGGGTGTCCCCATTCATGACAGAAATGACATGCATAATTGAACTTGCCAGACTGAGGCTTGGAGAACTGGGATGATCTTGAAGAGAAGGGATGGTTAGGAGATTTATTGGACAAGTGAAAACGACCAAGAATGGATTGGTTGGAGGACTTACTCGGTTGTGACTGCTGGTTATTGCCTTTGTTGTAGTTGCCATGACCTTGAGTAGACACAGCAGCGGTCCACGCTGGCTTGTTGTTCTCTTCCTTAGTCTTGGCTAGTGCACGGGTCAAGTACTCTCCAATGAGGGTGTTGAAGATGAAGTCGTGAGACTTTTGCTCCTCAGGAAAGCCTTGCATTGTGCTCCTCATCTGGGTCCAGTCAGGTGTAATTCCAGCGAGCAGGATGGTGAGGAAGAGCTCCTCTGGGACGACAACTCCGATGGCGTCGCCGAGGAGGATCTCCGCGCGCTCCAAGTACTCGGGGATTGCCTCCTTTTGCTCCATTCGCAAGTTTTCCCCCACATTTCCGCCTTCGTGCTCTCGGTGCGTGGTTGATGGAGCCCTTTTAGCCTCTCCCATGCACGCTTCACATTGTCGCGATGACTGGCACATGTCAGTAGCAACTTGGCGTACTGGTCTTGAACTGAGTTGAGAAGATAGAGGTAGGCTTCGGCATTCTTCTTTACCCATGCCGACTGTTCTGTTTGAGGGGCTTCAGTGGAAGGAGGAGAAAGGGAACCAAAATAAACAGGCCATCACTCTAGGAGAGTGGCGGTCGATTGGAAATGGATACTCCATGCTTGGAAGTCCTTTCCATTGAACCGTGACACTTCAAGCATGGAGTATCCATTTCCATTGAACCGTGACATTGCTTCGGAATAAAAGGGGAAGGAGTAGACATTTGGATATAGGGGGGATTAGGATGGGACAGAGTTGATGTGGTATCACCTCCTCTTGTCTTGGCGCTGCTCACTTCGGAAGAGCTAGATTCCTCTAATGAAGTGGTGCGCTTCTGATTGTCGTACTTGACTGTGGGAGACATGGAGAAGGACGAGGGTGATTGTAGAGCCTTTTATGCCCCTTTTTTTTTAATACATCTAATGAGCTTTGCGGAAGCAGGAAATGAGGATAATACGTGCTCTGATACCAAATAAGGATTGAGATTAAGACAAACGAATATGATTGTATGGTTGAATAGGACAAGAGTGCAATAGTAGAACTGTAGCACATATAAATGAGACTATAATGTGCTAGTAAAGAAATAGAGGTAAGGTACTCAAGTGAGTAAAAGGGGACTTGTCGAGGGTGAGATGCTTGTGAAGAAGGGTGAGAGACTTACGTATGTGTGTCTTACAAAGTAGAGGAGATGTAGAATCTTGGGAGTGTTTCTTGATAGAGGAGGACTCGCACTCGGGAAAGGGTCTTGAGCTTGGGAGACGACCACAAGCTTGAGAGGGGACCACAATCTTGGATGTGGTTGAAGGAGAGGGCCTTGAACTTGAAGAGTGAAGGTGCCTCAAGATTGAGTGTTGAAGAGGAGAGTCATCCTACAAGCTTGTGACTTGGTAATGCACCTTATACTCAAGTTGGGTATAAGACGTATTAGTGCTTGATTACTTTGCTACACTAGGAACTTTGAGAGCATAAACTCATATGAAAGAGAGTATAGTACAAGCCTTATAATCCATGGTGAATACAAGGACATGCATGAGAGAGAGACCACTCATAGTAGTCTAGGAAGATAGGTAGCAAGATAATACCATCTCTAGAGACATAGAACAAGAATGCTAGCAAGGAGCCTTAGTAGTGGTGTGAACTTGAGGAGCTTGAAGGAGAATTGAAGGGCAGCTTGAAGGAGAGGAGCTTGGAGATGCCTTGTTGGACTTTGAGAAACTACTTGAGAAGTTGGAGAGGATTCTTGGTGAAGATAAATAGCAACGGAGCATGTGATGGTTGTTGAGCCTTTGGTGACTTGGATTTGTAGACCATGTGGTGTTGGAGAAAACTTGGATGAGTTGGAAAGGAAAGAAAGGAGGAGAAATGAAAGCTTTGTTGAGTTGGAAGGTGGGGAATGTAAAAAAATCATGAGAGTATTGTGTGATGATGTGGCAACTTGGATGACTTGGGATAGGAAGGAAGGAATGAATAAATAAAAGGCATGTGGAGGTTGATGAGTAGGAAAGGGAGGAATGTGCTTGAGGCACATGTGAGGAGGATTATTGGTTGGAGAATACTTGATGAGTAGGAAGAAAGAGGACATGGAAAGAGTCATGTGCCTTGAGGTGGGAGTTAGAGATGAATAGGAGGATTTGTTGGAAGCTTGGTTGAGGTGGACTAGGAATGATTATGAGAGTTGGGGAAAATTAAGAAGTAGTTAGGAGGCCTTAGGTTGGAGGGGATGAGCTGGAAAATTTGGGTTGGAAATTTGGTGGGTAGAGTAGGTTTGGTTGGGAGGTAATGGGTTGGGGTAGGTGAAGAATTGTAACGAGCGGTTTTGGAGGGGAAGGGGTTGTAGTGGCGAGAAAAATGTGGCCCGCGCATCATGTGTCACTCACAACAGAAACCACATCAGCTAGAAACTGGCCCATATGTATTCCCCAGGAAGAACGCAGCTTGATCCCTAGACACAGCTGGTAGTCCATGGGCAAGGAAAATTGCCTAGGGGAAGGATTCGCCATGTCGCAAATGCCTAGAGGATTCCTCGTCGTACGCGTCATCTACCATGGGTGTTGCGGGTGTTTGCGCCAACTCCTGCTTGGGCCGTCCCCTCATGGGCGTGCCTTGCGCCATCCAAGCCGTTGACGGATTCCTGCTGGGGACTGTAGCCACGTGTCCCTCAGCCAGTGCATGAAATCGCTCTTCCTCCCAGTGATTCCGCCTCCCGCGATTTTTCGTTCCGTCACGCTCCTCGATTGCTCCTCTTCCTTTGGCTTACATTTGACCAAGAGAACATCGCCAATTCTTCGTGTAACTTGTAACAGCCGTGTAGCAATCAGTGGTTTCGTTAACCATGCAATCCACCTATTTGCAGCTCCTTGAAATCGTCCATGATAGTAACTAGATGCGTCGCAAGTTTTGGAATCCGTTTTCTTTACTGTTCGTTTCCAGCCGACCTAGAGAACGTGACCCGTCCTTGTGACTTGTTAGCCGATTTTCGAGTGTTTCGTCAACCGAGCCACCAATCTCCTCCACCAGCTGTCTTCAGATCTTGTAACCAGATTTGAAGATCTGTGGCGAGATGCCTTGAGAGCCGCGGGAATCAGATTCAATGGCTCCCCTCTTGTCACGATCCGCTACTCTTCACCCAGCCTCACTGCGAGTTTGTTAGTGCCTCTACTGCCTCTGCACTCTACGCCATTATCTTCTTCACCATGCAAAGTTCTATCTCGTTCGCTCTAGGTATGCGTCTATCCATTTTTTTTGCTTTTGCAAGTCGTTACGGCTCAATCTTTCCCGAACAGTCCTGTTCAATGATTACACTGGTGGGCTTAATCTTCCCCTCCTCGTCTCCTCTCCCCCTCCCCAACCCCCCTCTCTTCCCATCCTCCCCATTTCCTCTCTCAGTCCGCAAGGTCGCTTTGCCCCATTCGTATTCACTACCAATCGCCATTGTGCTTATAAATGGCTTCAGCACCCGCGGCTCACCTTGTCCCCTTCCCCACCTGTAGCTTGAAACAGCCATGGCAACAAGCTGATGCGATCTGGATGACCTTGAGAGGACAATGATCAAGTGCGAGGAGACGAGAAAGGCAGCAGAGAAGACGAAAAAGGTAGCAGACGATGGTGAGCGGCAGAGAGGGAGCATGTGGACGGAATGAAGGAAATGAACGGGAATCTTGTCTAGTTCGTTTATAAAGAAAGCAATCAAGTTGCAGGAGTGTTGGATTTGCAGGTGGCGATTCAATTCATGCATACACCTCTGGTCAATTGAACTGGTTCTTCTAATTCCTTTTTCTGAACTAACAACTTATTTATCTACACTTCCTTCTAACGTCAGGTCGCCTAGATCTCACCGGGCTCCTTGTTTTCATCCGTCTACTTTCCTGTGTGTCCTAGGTATGGCGTGGCTACGCAAGCATATGTGGCACCAACTACAGTACCAGTGTTCCAAGATTAGGGAGTTGCGTGCAGAGAATGTGGCACTTAAGGAGCAGACTAAGGGACGTGAGAAGCGTAAAGTTAAAGTCATGGAGTGTGAGAGGATGGAAGCTAGAGTCGAAGATTTCGAGAGGATGGAAGCTAGAGTGAAGGACTTTGAGAGGATGGAGGCTAGAGTGAAGGACTTCGAGAGGATGGAAGTTAGAGTGAAGGGTTTTGAGAGGATGAAAGCTAGAGTCAAGGATTTTTAGAGGATGGAAGCTAGAGTCAAGGATTTGGAGAGGATGGAAGCTAGAGTCAAGGGTTTTTAGAAAATGGAAGCAAGAGTAAAGGAATTTGAGAAGATTGAAGCTAGAATAAAGGAATTCGAGAGAATGGAAGCAAGAGTCAAGGAATTTGAGAGGATGGAGGCATCTGGTAGAGAAAATGTTGGAGAGGAAAGTGCAGAAGTCGAGGCAATTGAAAGCCGAAGTGCTGAGGCTGAATTATTCCATTAATGAGCAGCAAGCACATTTCAAGGCGCTAGAAGGGAGACTCATGGGAGAAATTGAGTTGTTGAAATTGAACGCCAGGGCACCTGGGAAGGTGGATGAGAAGTTGAAGGATTTGACTTAAGACATGGAAGAGGTAAGGCAGGAGAAAGAGGGGAGGAGCTGGGTGTTATCCCACGTGTGGGTTTATGTGTGGACTAGTGGATGCACATTCTCCGTTTGTATTGTTTAGCAGCAAGGCCCTGTTCACTTCGTGCCATTTGAAGTAAGAGATATGTCAAAAGCTGTTCCTTTTTGCAATCTTGGCAGGTGACGCAGCAGCGGAACGACTTACGCCAACAACTAAGAAACACCCAAGAGCACCGGGGCAGGTTGCAACAAGAATTGATGGATGCTCGAGACAAGTCCCTAAAGGCAAGTAAACGAAACTCTCCCTCCTCACTTTCCCCCCCTCTTGCCATTTCCTCTTTCTCCTGCTGGAACCTAATTTCCTTCCCTCCCATCCCCCCCTCCACCCTCCCCACTCACCCCCCCCGTTTCATGGTGTTCTTGAATTGGCACCAGTAGCGTCTGCTTGGAACCCTTATCAAAATGCGTTGAAAGAGGTTCTAGACTACCCTGGATTTACTCTCTGAACCGTTCTTTGACTTCGACACCATCTACCTCCCATTTCATTTACGTAACCTAAGGCTGATAGGACCCCCTTCTGATGTTTATTGCACCACATTCTTCTCTTCCATAAGATTTGTATCAACTAACAATATATGTATGTCCTAGCTAGAATATATTTGTTAGTATATCCTACCTAGGTCAGCTCTTAGAGGGGATAACTATTTGTACTTGTATCTCCCCTCCCCTCTTCCTAGTCACATTTTCTCGCGCTATTCCAACAATGTGTTGCGCTTCTTTATTATCTGTATCCCTCAGGTGTTGCGTGACTGCTTTAGAGATCTCAGCAAAGTGCCAGAAGCAGGGGTACCACACCTATTGAGCGCCATCAGCAGCTACATTCAGCCGGGGCTGAAACAGGAGAACGATGATTTCGTGGAAGTCAATCCAGAGCCCAAGCTAGGGGAGGTCATGAGGCTACTGGGTGAAACATGTCAAAAACTCAGCCACTAACCACTGAGTTAAAAGGACATTTTAATAGCGGGTCAGTGCACCCATAGCCCCTCAGGCTCTGCACCTGTGGCCCTTCCCCGAGGATCTTCTCAAGGGTAACCCCAGCGGGTCACTCGACACCCCCCCCCTTGCAGAGATAGGTGGAAGACACGAGCGCCTCTCCAGCACAAGCACTGGGAATTGAACCCGAGTTACCAACGCTCTGATACCATGTCAGAAACTCAGCCACTAACCACTGAGTTAAAAGGGCTTTTTAATAGCGGGTCAGTGCGCCCATAGCCCCCCAGGCTTTGCACCTATGGCCCTTCCCCGAGGATCTTCTCAAGGGTAACCCCAGCGGGTCACTCAACAAAACAATCAACACGCTGATCGCTGCAGCTCCCAAAAAGTGAGGTACAAGAGGAACGTCCTTGCATGAGATAATATCAATTTCGTTCTACAAACTGATGGCGAAACCTTCTGCAATATTGCATGAGATATTGCACTATGTTGAAAAATGTTTAGCACAAATAATGAACCCCAATCGTCTTTGGTGAGTGTTGTTGTGAACCGAGTTTTGCGGCCTATTGAACATGAACAAGTCTCAGGCATTCAGCTGCACTGCATATGGAGAAACCACATATGCTAGCTAATCCACCTTGAGAACACCACGAGCTACTCCATAATCTTGGAAGGAGCCCAAATGATAAAACGTGTTAAAATTTCGTTAAATATGATCGTTCGTTTGTTTAAAGTGACAGTTCGTGTTAGCGCGGCCGCTAATATGCTGCTAATATATTCCCTTCCGCCCCCCTTGAAATCTTCACTCATGTCTGCTTGATTTTCCCACCCATGAGGCGAATCCAACGGTCATCTAGATTTGCACAGCTCGATCCATCACGAGCTCAGCTTGACAATGGGCAAGCAATCGCCTAGGGAACAAGATGGTCGTGTCGTGAGGGCCTAGAGATTACCTCGTTTCGCGCAGGAGCTACCATGGGCATTGCGGGTGTTGCGGGGGTTGGGTCTTGGGGCCAGTCCCCTTCTCGGCGCGCCTTCCGCCGTTCCCCCGCAGCCTTGCGCGATTCCATGGTCCCTTGGGCTGGCTTTTGGTTCCTAGATTCCGGATGAGACCGCGCGTCCCCGTGCAGTTGCTGAAATTCCGTGCAGCGGACCTGGCGTTGAGCTTGTTGGGTGCGAAATCCCGTGCGAGAATTCCGTCGCGAAACGCCGCGTGCCTCTCATTTCGCTCGTTTCGCTAATGCACGGGGGTACTGAATCACTGTTCCTCGGGCCAGCGGTCTCGCTTCCCGCGTCTTTTCCCTCTGCGACGCTCCTCAAGAATTTATTTCCTTGTTCGTATTCACTTCCAGCCGACCTAGGGAACGTCACCAGTCCTTGTGACTTGAAGACAGCCGAGCTGCAAGTGTGAAATCCATCACCAGCCGTCTACGATTGTAACCAGAACTGTAGATCCGTCGCGAGATGCCTTGAGAGCTGCCGGTTACAGATTTTAGTGGCTTCTCCTCTCGTCACGATCCGCTCCTCTTGCGAGTTTGCCTGAGTGATTCTTCTGCCTTCATACTCCAAGCTCTTACTCTCGAGTCTGGGCTCCACTCTCAAGCAAGCAGCCCGTTTCGCCCTCGGTACGCGTCTATCCAGATTCCTGACTTTCGCATGTCGTTCGTCTCAATCGTTCCCTCTCTCGATGTTACGTCTGTTTCCTAGTCGTTAGGGCTCAATCTTATCTTGAACAGCCCGTGTCATTGAGTACGGTAGTGGGCTCGATCCCTCCAACTCTCGCTTTCTCCCTCGACCTCTTCCGATCTCTCTCTCTCTCTCTTCCGTAATGTCAATCCGTCAGGATAACTTTAATCCGTTCGCGTAACGAGATTCACAACCACCCTTCATTGTGCTTACCTTGTCTCTTCAGCATCCGCAGCTCACCTTGTCTCCTTTTGTGGACACCCGAGCTGCAGCTTGAAGAGGTTATGGCTACAAGCAATGGCAATCACGCGGATTTGAAGAGGAGATTGATAAGTTGCCAGGACGTGAAGAGGGCGGCCGACGATGGTGAGTGTGAGAGGGGGGGCAGACAGGCAGGAAGGAAATGAAGTGAGTGAGGATTCTCAAAGTTTTTAAAAGGAAGCGATTCAGGGCGTGAAGAGGGTAGCAGACGATGGTGGGTGCCAGAGACGGGGCCGTGGGACGGAGGGATGGAAGTGAATGAGAATTCTGATTGATTTGTTTTGAAAAGAAATGAATGTATCTGCAGGAGAGCTGGAAACACATTTGACGTGGATGGATGGATGGATGCAATTTGTGTTGTTTCCTTTCTTTAAGACAATGTTTCTCCTACTTTTCCTAATGGCCTCCCCTCCCTTTGCTTCCATCCGTCCACCCTTTACTGGCCAGCATTATCGCAGGTAAACACAGACATCTGGCAGCAGCTGCAGCAACAGTCTTCCGAAGCTGACTGGCTAGACACAGAGCTTGAAGTCCTGCTAAGAGGAAATTGGGACCTCCAGCTCACCTAATTGCCACCCCTCTCCTTGCTGCCATCCTTCCCATCCTATTCTGCCCAGCATTAGCGCAGGTAACCACTGACGTATGGCAACAGCTGCAGGAGCAGTCTGCAGAGGTCGACCGGCTGGAAGCAGACCTGGAAGACCTGCTGAGAGCAAATCTGGAGCTCGAGAAGGAGGTTAAGAAACTGAAGAAGAAGGAAAGAGTGAAGGAGTTTGAGAAACTGGAAGCTAGAGTGAAGGAGCAAGAGGTGGAGATTGAGACACTGCGAGCCAGGTTGAAGGAGTTTGAAAGCCTGGAAGCCAGAGTGAAGGAGCAAGAGGTGGAGATTGAGACACTGCGAGCCAGGTTGAAGGAGTTTGAAAGCCTGGAAGCCAGAGTGAAGGAATTTGAGAGGATGGAAGCTAGAGTGAAGGAGCATGAGAGTGAGATTGAGACGCTGCGAGCCAGGTTGAAGGAGTGTGAGAAGCTGGAAGCTAGAGTGAAGGAGTTTGAGATGGTGGAAGCTCGAGTGAAGGAGCATGAGGCGGAGATTGAATTGCTGCGAGCGAGTGCAAGGGATGCCGAGACATCAAAGGAGAGGGTTAGGGAGTGCGAGAATATGCTGGAGGAGAGGGCGAAGGAGATCAAGATTCTGCAAGCCAAAGTGGAGGATCATGAGGAGATTGTTAAGCAGCTAGAAGCATCAATTGATGCCAAGGATGCGAAAGTGAGCTGGTATGAGAAGGAGGTTGAGAGGCTGAAAGCGAGAGGAAGTGAGGAGGCGGAGGAGGACTTAAAGAAGAGAGTTAGAGAGTGTGAGGGTTTGCTGGAGGACAGGGCGAAGGAGATAGAGATATTGAAAGCCGGAGTGGAGGAGCATGAGGAGATCGTTCGGCTGCTAGAGGCGTCAATAGATGCCAAGGACGAGAGGGTTAGGCTGTGTGAGGAGGACGTTGCGAGGCTGCAAGCGAGAGCAAGAGAGGATGGGAACTCAAATGAAACGGTTAAAGAGTGTGAAGGTTTGCTGGACAGGGCGAAGGAAACAACGAAGCTGGAAGACGAAGTGCAGCAGTACAAGATGATGCTTAAGGCGCTGCAGGCAATAAATGATATGAAAGACTCTGGAGTGGCGTCTTTTGAGAGGGAGGTTGAGAGGCTGCGAGTGAGAGCAAGAGAGGCCAAGAGCTCAGAGGCGAAGCTTAAGGAGGCTGAGGAAGAGATCCAAGGACTTTGGAAAAGGATAGAGGAGTTGGAGTTGGAGTTGGAGGTTAACCAGGCCCAGAATGTGGAGGGAGACGGGGAAGTGGAGGGGGGAGGGGAGGAGGAGGTGGAGGGGGAGGGGGAAGTGGAAGTGGAAGGGGGAGGGGAGGGGGAGTGGGAGGGCGAGCGGGAGAGGGGGTGGGAGGGGGAGGTGGAAGGGGAGGGGGAGGCGGAAGGGGAGGGGGAGTGGGGGCGGGAGTGGGAGGAGGATAGGAACGTGGATGGGATCGTGGAGGACCTGACCAGAGATTTGGATGAGGTATCAGAGGAAGGGGGAAACGGCATGTTGACATGTGTGGTATGCGTGGGAGTCTGTGTGGGGGGGGAGAGGGGGGGGAAGATACGTGCGTGCGTGCGTGCATGGGCGCGCATGTGTGAGCATGTGCACGCATCTTCTGGATACTGCATTTGCTGCGTGTTCGCACACATACACACCCAGGCGCTCACAAACCCTTCCCCTCCCTCCCTCCCACACCCCCCCCCCCCCCCCCCCCCCCACTCCCTTACCCCCCCTCTCCGTTTTCTCAAAGCCAATTCCTGGTCTGCTTCCTTGGGTGCCTGGTCGTTCTTGGCAGGTGAAGGAGCAGCGCAACAATCTGCGCCAGCAGCAGAGGAACACCCAAGAGCACAGGGGGAGGGTCCAGCAGGAGCTCATGGAAGCTCGGGATAAGTCCCTCAAGGCAAGCTGCTAAAGATCCTCCCTCCCTCCCACATTCCACGCCCCGCAACTGCGACTCGTGACCGCACCGAAATCCAGGACCCCCGCTCTCCTTCCCCTTACCTCACGTCCCTTGCTCGTTCTGTCTTCCGTTTCCTTCTCCCCACATATTTTCGTTTCACTTGTATTGCCGTGCTTACCTCTCTGCGCTTAGCTCTCTGTGCTTGCCGCTTCTCCTTACAGCAATGCGAAGCCCATCGTTACCACTCCTCTGTTTGTTGCCATAACCCTCTCAGGTGCTGCGGGGCTGCCTGAGAGAAGTCAAGTGCCTGTCGTAACCCTTCCGTTCTTTCCTGTGCCCCTCAGGTGCTGCGTGACTGCTTGGGAGATCTCAGCAGAGTGCCAGCAGAGGGAATACCGCAGCTAGTGAGCGCCATAGGGACTCACGTTCAGCCTGAGCTGGAGGAAGAAGAGGAGGATTTGGTGGAAGTCAATCCAGAGCCCAAGCTAGGGGAGGTCATGAGGCTGCTGGGTGACACAATCAACACGCTGCTCTCTGCAGCTCGCAGGAAGTGAGGGGCACGGTACCAACGAAAACCTCCTTGCAGCAGTGCCGTACCAACTTGAAATGGGGTTGGCTATCTTAGTATGTGGCCATCAGGTTACAAAGCATGGTTGAAAGCTAAAAAGTCAACAAAAATTCAGTAGTATACATTATCGTACTAATTTTTTCATGTAGTATAAAGTTACTCAAGAGGCTTCATTTTATAGTTCGTATTCACGCTTGGTATTGCTGTTTACAAGTTATCTCATGGCCAGATAACATATCACTCAATCTCAAGTGTGCTCCAACCGCACTACACCTTTTGTAGCTGCTCCGCCTCGGGAACATCAGGTGCTTCTTCAGCCTTGCCCTTGCACACACAGGCCCATCCATCACGCGAGGCAAAGCTTCACCCAGTGTAGTACAGTAGCCTGAATTGCCGAAGCAGCTTGACGAACACGAGTAGTCTCACCCTCGAGAGCAGCGCCTGGAGAGTACTCTCGCCCTCGTCGTAATACGCGCTAGTGCTTAGATGGCCGTTCCGCCTTGGGGCCAGACCCCTCACAGCTTTCGCGCCTTGGCCCGGCTTCCGGCTCCTAGATTCTGGGCGAAACCGAATCCACGCGGTTGACGAATTCCTTCTGATCTTTTCTCCAGGCGATGAGCATCGCAGCGAGAGCCAAGTTTCCCTCGTTTGTATCACGGAGCACGGAATTACTGTTATTCCCCGCGGTCCCGCTTCCCACGCCTTTTTTTCCTCCGCGTCGCTCCTCGATTGTTCCGCTTCCCTCCTCGTTCAGTCGGCATGGCGAACGTGAGAGCTTTTCGTGTGTCTTGTACCACCGCGTCACAGCTCGCTGGTTTCGTTACCCACGCAATGTACTTCTGTCGCGCGCCTTCCCTGGGAGCCTCTTAGATTCTCGTGGCTTTCCCTCGCTTTACAATTCTTAACTCTCCCAATTGAGCCACTTTCGCGCGAGCCTGATTTAGTACTGTCACGCTTAGAAGTTGAGTTGGTGTTTTAGAATTCTCAAAACCAATTCTACGGCTCTTACCTTCTCCTCCACAACAGGCGTTGACCAGTTAATTTCTCCCTCGGTACGTCGCCGTTAGGAGATAAATGATAGCAACATGTATGGAAGGATGCGTTGTGTATTATTGTTGTTCTCTCTGCAAATGGCTGGAAAACAATACCGCCTTGATCTCAAGCTTCATGGGTACTAACGTAGTTACCTCTAGTGCAGGCTTCGCGCCTTCCTAGTACACGTACACAAACTTCACAAGCAGTGCTTTCGTTAATGTCAAAAAGAATTCGTCCTCTGAAACGTTCTGAAGGATTTTTTTTTTTTTTTTTTTTTTTTTTTTTTTCATGCACATTCAATCCCTTTTCTCCCTTGCCCTAGCCATCTCATACACACAGTGGCACACCCACATATTCACACACCAACACTCACACGCACCCTTTCCTTCTGTAACTGCAGCTTGAAGCAGCCATGGCAACAAGCGGCAACGAGTTGGATGCTTTCAGGGGGAAATTGATCGAGTGCCAGCAGAGCAAAAAACAGGCCGATGATGGTAGGTGGTCGGACGAGGGGTAAGATGTGAGGATAAGTGGAATGAGAAGGGGCTTACCGTCTGTTTTCCGACAGACGGAGTGAAGGCTACGTGGATGGATGGATGAAGCAAAAACAAGGAGTAGCCCATTTTTTTTGTAGAAGACCCTACTCACCTAGTCTTCGTATTCTCGTGCTGTTTCTTGCGCTCGCTCGCAGACATGCCATCTTCATCTGTGCTGTTCTCTGAGTTGGCTCAGCTGCTTGCGCAAGCTTTACGGCAGCTGCACAGCCAGTCAGCCGAAGTCACATTGCTGCATGGAACGCCTGATCCCTCCTTGTTGTTGCCTCTATTCTTCCGCGCCCTCTCTCCCTCTCAGAGTTGGCTCAGCTGCTCGCACAAGCGCTGCAGCAGCTGCGCAGCCAGTCAGCCGAAGTAGCATCACTGCGGGGGACGCTGGATGTGATGCGAGTCGTGAATGCCAAGCTGGCGGCACGGATTAAGGGATTTGAGAAGGCGGAAGCTAGAGTTAAGGAGCTCGAGTGGGCAGAAGCTAGAGTGCAGGAGGTAGAGAAGCTACTGGCAGTGAGGGCGAGGGAGCATGAAACAATGGACTCCTTGCGCGCAGTGAATGCAGAGCTGCTGACCCGGGTGAAAACGCTTGAGAGGGCGGAAGCTCGACTGAAGGAGTTAGAGCAGGTGGTCGTGAGGGCGAGGGAGTATGAGACGCTGGACGCGCTGCGCGCCGTGAATGCAGAGCTGATGGCACGGGTGAAGGTGCTCGAGCGGGCGAAAGAAGCTCGACTGAAGGAGTTAGAGCAGGTGGTTGTGCGGGCGAGCCAGAATGAGACGCTGGATTCCTTGCGCGCAGCGAATGCAGAGCTGATGGCGCGGGTCAAGGTGCTCGAGCACGTGGAGGCTGGAGGGAAGGAGCTTGAGATTAGGGTTGGAGAGATTGAGAAAATGGAGGCAAGGGTAAGAGAGTATGAGACAATGGAGGCAAGGGTAAGAGAGTATGAGACAATGGAGGCAAGGGTAAGAGAGTATGAGACAATGGAGGCAAGGGCCAAGGAGTCAGATAGCTTGAGAGCGAAGGTGAGAGCTCTGGAGGAGGAAATCGAGGGCCTGGTCACGAGGGCAAGAGAGGCGGAGTACCTGGACGCACGGGTTAGACAGCTTGAGGGGTATGAGGAGGAAGCACGAGGGGCACGGGATGTGGTGAAGCGGCTCACACGGGAGATAAGGCATTTGGAGTGGAAGGTGCACGAGCCTGAGCAAAGGGCGATGGTGGAGAGGATGGAGAGGAGGGTGAAGGAAATGAGGAAAGATTTGGACGAGGTAAGGGAGGAGAAAGGGGGAGGGGAGCATGGGATGATGTGCCATCTGTGTGTGTGTGTAGATGTGGGCAAGTGCGTTGACATATGTGCGGATGGGCATGTGTGGGTCTTCATGGTGTTGATCTGGAGGTAGCTGGCTCTCTAGGTTCCAGTCAACTCGTGACGTCATTTCTTGTCCTGGAGTAAGCAACCTTGTAAGAGGAGCGGATAACACTTGAGGCGTTTTTTAAACTGGCAGATGACGCAGCAGCGGAACGGGTTGCGCCAGCAGCTGAGGAACACCCTAGAGCACAGGGGGAGGTTGCGGCAACAACTGATGGAAGCTCGGGACATGTCCTTCACGGCAAGTGGCTCAGGCCTTTCGCTCTCTTGACCCCCCCCCCCCCCCCCCCCCCCCCCCCTCCCTCTCCTCTCCCTCCCCCATTTTTTCCAGATGTGAATTTTCTTGCTTGCATTTCCACCTCCACCATTGGCAATTTCACATTTTGCAACTTCTCTTTGCAGGAACGCTAAGTCAAGGCACTGACTGCTTTCACCGCCCATTTCTGTGCCCCTCAGGTGATGCGTGACTGCTTGGGAGATCTTAACAAAGTGTCAGCGGAGGGCATACCACAGCTAGTGAACGCTATAAACACATACATTCAGCCAGAGCTGGAGCAGGAAGGGGAAGACCTGGTGGAAGTCAACCCAGAGCCCAAGATAGGGGAGGTCATGAGGCTGTTAGCTGATACCATTGGGACACTGCTTGCTGCTGCTCCCAGGTTATCGAGCTTGCATATACCGTAATCCCCTGTATATAACACTGTTGGGCTGAAAAAAGCCCTTAGGATCTTTTGCAGAGACTAAGTCCCAGCTGTAGAGACTTGAGACTTGGAGTAGTGCAGCGGAAGTTGAGGCAGTTGAACCCTTGTACTAGTATGTGAGAACAAGTGATTGATTAAAGAAACAAGCATACAGCAATATATAGAAGATAAGAAAGCAGTTGTAGAATACAGTTACAGGAACGGTTTATCGAGTCGCACAGCGACTCGATTGCCGCTTCGGTTACCATCCGTGATGTTGTAACGGTCAGTCGCAACCTCCAGTTGCGACCTTTCGAGTCCTTTCGCATTCTTTGTCCGCCCCCTCGTGTAACCTCCGTTGACTCGCGTGCTCCCCTGTAATCTTCCTCGAGTACAGTGTTACACTTCAGAAACGCTTAAGTCCTTGAGATATTTCCAACACTCCCCTTCGTTTCTGGAGTGCTGGAGTGTTCAGATCCGGTGACGTTTGTTTGCCCGGTTAGGAGCATGCAGTAGTCGAATTTTGCTTTCGCCAATTTCTTTGTCAGATAATCTGAGGCCATTTCTGTCGTCGGGCAGTAACTGAGTTGAAGTCTCCCCTTCGCGATTTCATCCTTGACGAAGAAGTACCGCAGGGCGATGTGCTTGGTTCGGTTGGCGAAGCCGTCCTTGTTCGCGATTTTGATCGCAGATTGGTTGTCGCAGAGGAGTGAGAAGGCGGGCAGGGTCGCGATCTTCGCTTCTTCGAGTAACTCTCGTAGGTAGAGTCCTTCCTTGGTCGCAGTACAAAGGGCGATATACTCTGCTTCAGCCGAGGATAGTGCGATTAACTCCTGCTTGCTCGACTGCCAGGAGATAGTTCCGATAGGTTCTAGTCGGTAGATGTAGCCCGTCCTAGACCGTCGATTTTCGCTGTCTCCCGCGTGGTCGGCGTCGACGTATCCGAGTAGTTGTACGGACGGTGTTGTTGCCTTGCTGTAGGTGAGCCCGATCGTCGGCGTGGAGACGAAGTAGAGTAGCGCTCGATTGAGTTCTTCGAGATCTTCCTGTTGCGGCTGCTTCAGATGTGTCGCCAGCTGACTCGCACTATAGGATAGGTCGGGTCGGCAGGTTACTGCTGCGAATAGTAGGCAGCCGAGCTTCTGTTGATACTCCTGGATTTGTTTCGCGGGGAGTTTTGTGGAGGCGCTACTGTTGTTCCCATAGCGGTAGGGAGTTGGGACCGCAGTCGGTGCTAGACCGAATTTCTTCGCGACGGTGCTTGAGTACTTTCCAGCGTGTAGGTAGAACGCCGTGTCGTCTTCGACGATGTTCAGTCCTAGGTACTGGGTAACTTCGTCGGACACCGTGAGCGTCAGGTCCCTTTTCAGCTCCCCTTCGAACCAGGTGACGATGTCGGTGGTAGAACCGATGTAGAGCAGGTCGTCGACGTAGACGATGAGCAGAATGTAATCTCTTCCCTTCTGTAGTCGGTACATGCCTTGGTCATGTGGTAGCTGTAGGAATCCGATTTTTACGAGCCGGCCGTGAAGGTGCTGCTGCCAGAGCCGTGGGGCTTGCTTGATCCCGTAAAGGGATTTTTCCAGCTGGCATACTTTTGAAGGGTCGTCGATGAATCCGTGGGGTTGTTCGACGAAGATTTCGGCGTCCACAGGTGCGTACAAGAAGGCGTTTGCAACGTCGATTTGCCGTAGTGGTAGTTTCTTCGTGGCCGCGATGGCGAGTAGGATGCGCAGAGAGGTGTGACGGGAGACTGGAGCGAAGGTTTCTGTGTAGTCGGTTCCGTATCGTTGATCGAAGCCTCGTACGACCCATCGAGCTTTGAATCGTTCGATGGAGCCGTCTGAGTTGGTCTTGATGCGGTACACCCATTTCCCCGAGAGAATGTTCTTCCCGTTGATGCTCGTTGCAGGTACCAGTTTCCATGTTTCTCGGTCTTGCAGAGCTTTTAACTCTTTTTCCATCGCTTCCTTCCATTGTGCCTTATGTTCCCCCCCCAGAGCCTGCGACAGGGTCGACGGCTCGCGCGGAGAAGGCGGCGGCGGGTGCTGGACGGAGACCCATAGTCCTAGGATCTGCAGTCCCGTGGCTGTGTGTCGAGGGGAGTTTTCATTCTCGGGATAAGCTGCTTCATCACCGTCTTCAGGATCGGGTAAGAAGTTTGGCCCGATGCGTTCGGAAATATTCGAGTCGACGGGGTGTGGTGTAGCGTAGCCTTGGTCAGCGAAGTGGTAAAAGGTGTCGAGGTTGTTGCTATCGAGGGGATTATCTTCATCGAGTGGAACAGGTACGGAGCAGTAGGGGAGTGGTCCGGCAGCCTCCGAGGCTCCAGGGACGTCTTCTTCTGCTGCGTCAGCCTCGGCAGCATGGTCAGCGAAGGAGCGAAGGCCCGCGAAGCCGTCGGTGGGGTCGTCTGAGTTGGCAATGTTGTCCAGGTAATGCTGCAGCGTCAGTCGCTCGTAGAAGATAACATCACGTGATGCCACCGTATTTTTGTCGTGTATGTCGAGAATCTTCCACGCGTGAAAATGTTTGGCGATGCCGAGGTGTAGTCCCCACCGAGCTCGTTGAGTGAAGCGTCCTGCTCGAGCTGTGTGGGGTCTGTATTGTACCATGCAGCCGAAAACTCGAAGTAATTTTGTGCTGCCCCTTTTTCCCGTCCACAGCAGGTGTGGTGATGCGTTGTTGGGGAGCGATGAAGAGGACAACAGGTTGTGCAGGTGGACTGCATGTGTCATCGCGTCTGGCCACAGTGCGTTGGGCAGCCTCATCCCCAGAAGCAGTTTTCGCATCGTCGTCTGCAAGGTCCGGTTCATGCGTTCTGCTACCCCCTGCTGCTGGTGAGCATAGGGCAGAGACACCAGGCGTCGGATTCCCCTTTCCGCGAGATAGGTCCTGAAGCGTTGTGACTGGTATTCCAGTGCACCGTCTGACTGGAAACTCTTGAGTTTGGTTCCTGACTCTCGTTCGGCGATTGGAAGCCATGTGGTGAAGGCCTCGAAGGCTTGATCGCGCGTTTTGAGATTGAAGTGCCAGACGTATCTGGTTGCGGCGTCGATGAACGTGATGACGTAGTTGAAGTCGGCTTCGGTGTCGTCTCGAGGCATGTTTAGAATATCGCTGTAGACCTTTTCCATCGGAGCGTAAGTGGGTGCGCTTGGATTGTGATGGGCTGGGAAAGGTTGATGAGGAAGATCTGCTTCGGGGCACGTGAAGCATCGTGCGCGTGGTCGTCGGAGTTCCTGGCCGCTCGTCGTCAGAAGGGCGTTGCGTTCTAACACTTCTGCTTGGATTGTTTGAAGTATCGTGCTGTTTGCAGGATGTCCGAGACGTTGGTGCCAGATGTCGTCGGGAGCGCGGTGACCGGGCGAGCGGTGGTAGATGTCGGCGTTGGAGAAGAACGCGACGACCGAGGCGGGACTTCGACAAGCTTCTCGTGTGGCGGGCATAAGTTGGTCTGCTTCGGTTGGCTGTCCTCGTGTCGCTGGTGGTGGTACTCGGCTGGGTCCTGCTGCCGATACTGCAGGTGATGGTTTTGTTGGGACGCTTGCTGGTACTTGTCTTTCTTGTCTGATAACTGCTAATGCCCGTGTTCTCTCTGCTGCAGGTATGGTGTTGGAGTGCCAGAAGCCGTCACTGTCGAAGTCGGGATCAAGATCTGGTGGGTGAGTCCAGGCGGCGAACGATACGATGCCATCGCTGTCGGCAGTTCCGCGGTCGGGGACGAAGTCCAACACGAAGACACCGGACTTCAGGAGGGCACGACCGATGAAGAGACCGCCCTTCCCGTGGTAAAGTCGGAACTCGTTGGAGAAGGAGTCGCACTCCAGGTGAATCCCCTTAGCCATTAGTTGGCTTACGCTTAATAGGTTGTATCCCAGATTGTCGACGATGAGGACCTTGTTGAGCTGAAGAATAACGTTTGTCTCCATTGATTGTAACTGAACCACGCCTTGTCTATTTGTTTTCAGGTTTTCGTTGTTGGCGACGGTGATGACGACGTCACGGTTGAGGCGTCGCTCGTGTTGTACGAAGCGTCCGGAGGAGCACATGTGCTGACCGCAGCAACTGTCCAAGAACCAGGTGTTCCGCCCGGTGGGTTCGGCGTTAGCGACTGCAGCGTATGTCGGGTTGACCTGAAGTCCTTGCGAGCGCGGCGGCGGGAATTCCTCTTCGTCTGGTGCGTAAGTGGGTGGTGAAGCGGGTGCGCAGTTGTCGATGTGTACCATGCAGTTGATGATGTTGGGTGTTTGTTGTGCAGATGTTGAAGAGCGCCTTGGAGGACTTGCTTGAGTGGAAGCGACTTGTGGGTCTGCTGCACGGTAAACGCGAGGGCGGTTGCAGTTGACCTTGGAGTGCCCGGAAGTCTGACAGTTGTGGCAGAACGGCGGCACGATGGTGAGTCCTCGGTTGTCACGTTGATCTTGCTTGCTGCGTCGGTTGTAGTTGTTGTCATTTCTTCTTTGAGTGTAGAAGACTAACTGCTGTTGCTTCCTTGGTTGTCTTTCCTCGAACAGATCCATCTCCTGTTGTTCAGCGTGAAGCTCGGCGCAGAGGTGCATCTCCGAAATTCTTCCGTGGGCTCGAAGAAGTGATCGTGTGGTTCTCCATTCTGGCCCGAGCCCGGCGAGGACAAGTGTCACGAAGCTTTCTTCAGTGATCGTTCCTCCGCACCGAAGCAGGCGGTCGCGGAGGGTCTGGCAGCGACTCATATACTGCATCGCCTTTTCCCCGGTCTTCATCTGTATTGTTGTCAGCTGTTGCATGAGTCTGCTTTGTGTCACGCTGTCGTTTGCTTGGTAAGGCATTTGAGATGATGCCATGCGAGTTCCGCGGAGTTTCCATAACTCCGATACGTTCTGATGCTCTGCTGCTCTTGTGGTGACAGGTTTCTCAGGAGTACCGTATACGCCAGCAGCGACTGATACGTGAAGATCTCTTGTTCCTTCCCAGTGCCGTTGCTTGGGAATGGCAGGGACCCGTTGAAGTATCCTAGAAGATGCGCGGCCTCCATCAGCAGCTCAAACTCGAAGCTCCAGGTAAAGAAGTCGTGTCCGTTGAACGGTGAGGATGTCTGAAGTTTGATCACGTGTGAGAACTGCGCCTGTAAACTTAAGATTTCATTCGGTGTTTGTTGTGAAGCAGCTGCTGTTGGCTGGGCACGGGGCGGCATGAATTCGAACGTCCCCGGCGAAGAATGATAAGGCGCAAAGGTAGGCGCTTGGTTGTGTCGCCCGAAGGATGAGTTGTCGAGGCTCATCGGCGCTAATCCCATATTCCCTCCATTGCTCTGTGTTGAGTGCGCAGGTGTCCTTGTCTGCTGCTGCTGGTCGAAGTGTGACATGAAGCTGAAGAATCTCTCCATGAGATTCGGGTCCACACTTGAAGAGGGAGACGGAGTCACCATCTCTGGTACTCTTCCCGTTGTTTCTTGAGTAGTCCCGGTCTCTGTCTGCAGTCCTGAGGTGTGCAGACCAGAGTTGCCGTGTTGAGTTTCTTGGGCGCTGGGTGAGCCCGTAGAGACTTTCTTGCCCTTGTTGTCCATGTCTTGTAATCAATGGAGTTGTTGAATCAAGTTGAGTTGCTGGTTGTTGATGGAGTGTAGTTGCTGGGAGTTTTGATCTCTGACCAGCTCTCATACCATGTTGGGCTGAGAAAAGCCCTTAGGATCTTTTGCAGAGACTAAGTCCCAGCTGTAGAGACTTGAGACTTGGAGTAGTGCAGCGGAAGTTGAGGCAGTTGAACCCTTGTACTAGTATGTGAGAACAAGTGATTGATTAAAGAAACAAGCATACAGCAATATATAGAAGATAAGGAAGCAGTTGTAGAATACAGTTACAGGAACGGTTTATCGAGTCGCACAGCGACTCGATTGCCGCTTCGGTTACCATCCGTGATGTTGTAACGGTCAGTCGCAACCTCCAGTTGCGACCTTTCGAGTCCTTTCGCATTCTTTGTCCGCCCCCTCGTGTAACCTCCGTTGACTCGCGTGCTCCCCTGTAATCTTCCTCGAGTACAGTGTTACACTTCAGAAACGCTTAAGTCCTTGAGATATTTCCAACAATGTTTCAGACGAATTCTTATAACTTGTCTGAACGATCAGACGAATATATTTGGCTCGTAAAAAAATCAGATGAAACATAAAAACCCGGTCTGATTTTCAGACCATCAGACCGATTTGGTCTGATAACGGGAGCCCTGGTTGGGTGCCCCTACGTTTTTTTCTGCCGAAGGGCTTCAATCGTTTGGTGTGTTCCTGTACCAATGACTCGGGGGTTTCAAGTTCAAATATAGCATAGAAAATAGCAGAAATCATAACAAAGAGAGTGGTACAGCCTGCCATCCATCCGCACACACAGGGGGCGGATGGATGGAAGGCTGTACTAGCCAGCAAAGTAGCACAGAAACGGTAAGAACACCAACTTATAAGGGGTACAGCCTGCCATCCGTCCCCACAGCCAGAGCGGGTGGATGGATGGAAGGCTGTACATGCCTTAGAACTAAACCCTGAACAAAAACCCGAAACCCAGTCCCTGATGCCATAAGAACAGCCTTGGCTGATTCGTTATAACCATCAGCATCACTGTAGAAAGCTTCACCATAGCCTGGGAAGGTCGTCAAAGGAGAAATCTTCGATTTTCAGCTCCTGCAGGTGTGGCATGGCCATCTGCTGCATGCCTGCACCACTGCCTGCTTCCCCCCTGTCCTGCATCTCCCCTACAGCTCCAGTTATCTCCGGCTCACAGGCTCGCTCATGCTGCGTCTGCGGAACAGCAGGAGAACCCAACGCAGTACCGGCAGCATTAGGGTTTACTGCAGTGCTGACGTCAGCAGAGGGTTTCTCCTCTAGGGAAGGTTCCTGAGAAGCATCAAGAACGGGCTTGTAGATCACCTTGGCTCGGAACGGCCGCGCGTGCGAATGCTCCCCGATATAAGTCACGAGCAGATTCGTATGTGTCGCAGCTACACTCTCGTCTTCGGGCTGCTCCGGGCACCTTTCGATAACCCGTCGTGCACCGCAACCCTCCTTGCTACACCTAAAGTAACTTCTTTCATAAGGGCTCGCTTTTATCGCCTTTTGGCCATATTTTCGCCAGCGGTAACCATCCTCCACGTCGCCAACCACATCGCGACCGGTTCCCTCGACCTGCACGACCGTCATCGTAACCGTCTGTCCGTCTGCGTTTGCTCCCCCGCTTCCGCTTCCGCTTCCGCGCCCCCCGCTCCCCCTCCCGCCGGAATTCCCTCCAGTGCGCAACCTTTTTCCCCTTCCGCCGCTGCCCCCAGCGGGGGAAATGCTTCCCGGGGCGTTCCCACCCTCGCTAAACGCGGCGGAGGCACCCTTCGTTAAAGGCACAGAGTGAAGATTAGGGGATGTTGGGCTGACGGTGTTCTCTTCTTCCATCGACCGGCGCTTTTGACGGCTACCCGTGCTATTAGCGCTTCCCGTGCTGCAACTTGACGGCTCGACGGCTAAGGCGGAACCGCGCGCAAGAGCAGCGACCGCAGCAACAGCTGCGCTGTTAATCCCCGCGAATCCTGGGGCTTCCCCGCCGTAATTCCCGCTAGAGGAATTATCATCGCACTCCTCCTTAGGTTCCGAAACGGACCGGAAAAGGAGCGCGCGAGCCGCTGCCGAGTCTACTGCCGAACCTCCAGCCAAACCTGCAGCTGCTGCCGGAGCTCCGCGGTCGGAGGCGGATCGGATCATATGCCCGCGAGCCACCTCCGCAGCAGCGGTAGCGGCGGTAACTGCAGCGGTGGCGTTAACAGCAGCAGCAGCGAGATCCTTGGCGGCGGCGGTGGCGGCGGCGGTCTGCGCGTGCGCGTCTCCCCCAGCGGCGGCCCCGGCGGCGGCGGCAGCGACGCCTAAACTGCTGTCCATGACGCCGGCGGCGACCGCCGCTTCGAGCACGGCGGTGGCAGCAGCCATAGCGTCGGAGGAAAGCGCCGAGACGAGCCGCGCGAGATCCTCCGTGCTGAGGCTCTCCAGCAGCGCGAGCCCCGCTGCGGTGGAAGGATCCGCGGAGGCGGGGAAGGCGGAAGCGGCGAGATCCGCGGAAGCGGGGCAGGCGGGGGAAGCGGCGGCGGCGGGGGGAGCCTGGGGCTGCGGCACAGCGGAGTTTTGCGGAAGCTGCTGCTGGGACTGACGCGGCTTAACCGGGGAAGGCGGGATCCCGTCACACCCGCTGCAAAACCCGCCCATCTCCTCCGTGACTAAAACGCGGCCGGACGCTCCGCCCGCAGCTCCCGCACCGCCTGCGAAGTGGGGGACACGCGGCGGCCGGGGAGAGTGCCACGTGGATGATTGTGTTCCTCGCGGTAAACGATCTCCATCGTACTCCCATCCTCCGACGACCGCTCGACCGTCTTCTTGGCGGGACAGCGGGGCACGGCGCAGCGGAAATACGCGCGCGGATACGCCGCGCCCTTCGCCGCCTTCTGCCCGTACTTACGCCAGAAGTAGCCGTCGTCCAGCGGCTCGGCGGGAGCCGCCGGGGAAGCCGCCGCCGCCGGAGATGCCGCTGCGGGCGCCTTCTGCGCCTTCTCGGAAGGTTCTTCCGTCGAGGATGCTGGTTCCGGCTTCGCGGCAGTCGTAGCGGTGGGAGCGCCGAGAGGAATAGCGACGGAGACGACAGCGCTAGCGGCGGGTAGATCGGTTGGCGGAGACGGAATAGGAACAGCAAAGGAGGCGGGAGTGGCGGCGGCGGCGGCGGCGGCAGCGGGGATGGCGGCGGAATCCGCGACCTCGTTGTAGTCATTCTCGTTAAGGCTACTCTCGTCAAAGTCACGGTCGGGCGACGAAACGTCGACGCTGTTCGGGCTCTCGATCTCCGGAAGCGCGTCGTCCATATCCTCATCCGTCTGCGGCGCGGCGACGGACTCCGACACCTGCGGCTCGGGCTGCTTCACCTGCGGCGCGGGCTGCTGCTCTACCTGCGGCACGGCCCATTGCTGCATCTGCTGCTGAAACTGCTCGAAAAGCATCGGCGACGCGAGCGGCGCGGGGGACGGCAGCGGCCGGCTGGCAAACGCCTCGAACACGCCGGCAGCCGTCGGCGACGACGCGAGCGCGCGCTTGAGCGCCTCGCCAGCGGGCGACGCGGCGATGGCGGCGGTGGCGGCGCAGCGCGGCGTGTAGAGAAGCGGAAGCAGGCTCGCGAATAGATGCAGCCCCTGCTCGCGCAGATCCGCGGGGGTCCCGCGGTGGGGAGGGTTGACGCGAGGCTCCCCACGCCCGCGGATGAGGGGAAGGATGGGGGGAAGGATGAGGGGAAGCGGCGCTGGGGGATGGAGATCTCGAGGACTCCGCATTCGTCCTGGAGGAGCTCCTCCAGCTGCGCCACGGGGAGGGAAGGCGGGGACGGCGCGGAGGCGGAAGGCGCGTAGGCGGAAGGCGCGGAAGCGGCGGAAGCTGGTGGCGCAAGGCCTGCAGTGGCGGAAGGAGTGGTCGCGAAGGAAGGGGAAGCGGGGGCTGTGGGGAAGGTTACGCCGGATGAGGAGCAGAAGGAAGCGGAAGCGGCGGGTGCGGCGGTGGTGTTCGGTGCGGTTCGGAACGCGCTAGCTGCGCCGCAGTTGGCGGCGGGAGCAGTCTCCCACGTCGCTTGCGTCGCCACCGCCGTCGCCATGGCTGGCGCTGGGCCTGTTTGCGCGGCAAACGCGGCGGAGCCTGCGGCGGGGATTGCTGGCGCCGACGACGTTGCGAAGGTTGTCTGCTGCTGCGCCCAAATCCAGCAGGGAGAGGCCTCGTCGGGAAAAAACTCAGCGGAGGGTAAATCTAGCGCGGGTGGGAATGGCAGACGAGAGGCGTCGTTGCTGACGGGAGGTCTGTGAGGGGATCTGTGGGTTGGAGACAAGAGGAGTTGCTCCTGGAACAAGGCCAGCTGAAGTTGCTGCTGCTGCTGCTGCTGTTGTTGCTGCTGGTTGTGCTGGTATTGGTCCATGCGCGGACTCCACGAACAGGCTGTGCTGGATGACATGGACGGTAGGGTTTCCTTTGCTGCGCTGGCTTTCTCTCGGTGGTGAGATTGGGGGTGAGCTAGCAAGGCTAGGGGAAGACCATCGTCAACGCGCTGAGGTCGTGGGTACTGGAAGGATTTCGAAAAACAAAACCAAAAGAAAATGGTCGGTTGCTGGGTGAGGAGAAAAGGATAAGTGGGGCAAGAGAAGGGAGGAGAAGCATTCACACACGGCCCACGTTGGGAAATGGGAAAGAAATGATTTTGGCGTCGTTGACAGGTCAACCTCTAGACTATATGGTGCAGCCAAGGCGAGCCGAGAGACGCCGCAATGCATTCCACGTTCCAATCCGACGGTTCGCATGAATTTACATGTGGCTCGACGATCCGACGGCCGTGCCTTGCCTCTCGTTTCTTCGGAGACGCGCTGAGGGCTGCCAGGGGGCTTCGTAGGAGGAGACCCTGCGTGGACTCAGTCAACGATGCTCACGGACCAGGAAACACCATCCGTCCAAAAACCGTTACCGTAAATCGTGGGCTGGGGCACCACTGCATCAAAACCATCCCGTGTTTGCCATCCTAGCTTCTACCGAGGTAAGTTTTAGCTGGCGCAGTGGCCAACGTGCAATGAGGATACCATAGCTCCTGCCACCGAAAAACGTGAGTTCTGAGTGGATCCATGGATTTGGTGCCACGGGTTTTGAGCTGGGCTCTTCAATGAAATCTGCGTTTCCATGAGATTTTCCTACAGTGCCAAACAGCGCTCTTAGCTAAACAAGAACACCGCTTAACTGTCGATGGCCACCGAGCAGCTTCTGACGTGTCCATCCTTCAGCCAACTATGCATGATTCGCCCAACTGTTGCTGGAAGCTGTCAACTGAACGATTCCAAACAAAACGCGGAGCCGCAGGTGGCCTCCCTCCAACATCACCTTCGGAGCAGGTGGTGGGACGCGGTTGATTGGTTCGGTCCGAGCCAAGCGAACACCAAATGACCCAGGCTCGGTGACAGGTTGGTGTCACGTTACACCTGTAATACGCTACCAAACGATTTTGTATTTCACGTGATTCGAAATCGTCATACAGAAATGTAACATCCCCCGAGCAAACAAAACATTTGGCGGGAAATCTACAGCTACTCGCGCGGCTCGAGTGCTTTGGACGGAATGTTTGAGCTTCTCTCAGCACATGGTTACTCAGCTGTCACGTAGGAAACAAGGAAGTTGCCGCACGACATTGACGTGTGGCAAGTTGATACGCCGAAAGGATTTTCGACTTTTCGCCTAGAGTGGTCAAAGCGAGTCGTGACAACTGGTATGTAGGACTGTCTGTAGGAGGCAAGAGCAGGCGAGTTTCGCAATGTCAGTCTGTCCGAATATCTGGACTGTTTCGACGAAACAGTAAGGAAGGACAGCTGTACATTGTCCCAAAGCTGACATTTGTTTCGCTCAAACTCACTCACATTGAGCCGAAGCTGGAACTTAGGGATCCATATATAGCAATTCATTACCGAGGCTTCTACAGGGCGTATGACCCCAACAGTCAACCGCTGCGACTGTACCCTGACCGTGCGAGCCAAACCTTCTTCTGTGCCTTCTCGGATCTCGCTTTGACACTTGGTCCTCCGAAGCTTTACCCGAACCGTCTCATCCTACAAACCAGGATTAGCTTAGGGGTTCCTGCATTGCCTCGTCTCATTTCTTATATCGTGTCAAAGCGAGTCGTGACAACAATTTTGACATCACCATCTGCACTACTCGGCAGTTACATGTAGGGGTACCAAATCGACATTTAATATTGCACCAAACTTGTAAGCTTCAACTTATCAGGAACAATGTGTGATGTGGGTCCTCCTTACAGCAGAAGCTTTCACAGGATGAGTCCGCCTTTGACCTGCAATGAAACCAAGTATAGAGACAACAGCAGGACACCTCAGTTAGGTACGTGCCTCCCTTTCATGACACCAGAGATGCTTGTGCATTGGAAGAATTTGTAAGTAATAAATAAATGTTCCAACCAATAGTGAGTGACCACTAAATGATTCAAGTTACCAGAAGACCTCATTCCTCAGCAGACATCATCAGGAGGGCGGATGACCTCGATATGTCCCGAAAGATGGTTAATTAAACTGTGATCTAATCACTGGTCTCAGGCATGACAGACTTGATGTACGTTTGAGTGAACCAGAAACATAGAACTGAGGGATTGCGAGCTTGCGAGCAGGGGTAAAAAGAGTGAGATGATACAGTCAGAGTGAGAGGAGAGTGAGAGAGTGAGTGAGAGTGAGAGGAGAGTGAGTGAGAGTGAGGAGAGTGAGTGAGAGTGAGAGGAGAGTGAGTGAGAGTGAGAGGAGAGTGAGTGAGAATGAGGAGAGTGAGTGAGAGTGAGGAGAGAGAGAGAGTGAGTGAGTGAGAGAGAGAGAGAGAGGGGGAGAGAGAGAGAGGGAGAGAGAGAGAGAGCAACCATTTTGAGTCAGCGCCTCTCATCCGATGGATATCTAGTCTTTCTCATCATGGCAATCAGCTAGAGCTAATAACAGTTTGCATAATCACAGAGGCGATAGGACTCAAGAGGAAAGAAAAACCACGAAAATCTCAGGGCTCAGAGGCGATAAACGGCCCTTAGATATACACCCTTATGTCTCCCATCCCTCCCTCCCCGTTACTCCTTGCCGAGCAATTTCCCCACCTCGAGTCACTTTGTCCCATTCAAGATATCCTTTCCTCTTCCGCCAAAAAGCAGCAGAGAGGAGATTGAAAGAACCCAAGACCTCTCATGTTATTGATCTAGAACACCGCATTAACAGCCTGATTAATCAGGCGATGCTTCGGTCGGTTGCAAATTTGAATCATTGAGGCTCAACACAATGCACTGGTGGCATCAGAGGAAACCCTATCAGTACAAAACCCTACTCACTCACTCAGAGGGGAGCCTTCTCAGCGCAGAACCCACTCGCTCAGAAAACCTTAAACCCCTCTCAGAGCAGGTCGTTCTCAAAGTGGAATAGGAACTTACCAGCGGAACGGGGCCATAGGGAAGAGCGCGTTGAGAAAGAATGCAGCCCGCAATATTGTCCGCACTCCGGAGAAGACGAAACACCAGGTGCCAGGAGATGACGACTGGAGCCCCTTCAGCGTTCACTGGCGTTGACTATTATCGACCAGCTACCAGGTTAGCTTCTAGGACCTTCCACGTCAGCGTGTGATCTGCCGTGTGGTTTCTCGAGGCCAGAGAGCCATTGACATCTGAAAGGATTAAGGAGGGAAGGAGAGATGCAACAGAATGATTCGACGAATCACGGAAAGCGCAAAGAGAAGCACAGCGGCAGCAAGCAAGGAGCATGGACGATCGATGAGACGCAGCGGGATACACGGAAGAAGATTACGTACGAAGAAAAGGTACGCGTAGAGACCTCATTCGTCAGCTGACATCATCATGAGGGTGGTTAACCCTCGATATGTCCCGAAAGATGGTTAATTGAAACTGTGATCTAATCACTGGTCTCAAACCTTGAGATTTGGTGGAAGGCGTGGTAATGAAGAGGAGAGGAAGGCGAGGGCAAGGGAGAGAAATGACGTCAAGGGAAGAGAGAAAGATGGGAAGCGCTAAACCACTGCGAGGGATTCAAGGCAATGTATGGCGGATCCCCCGTCCAGCAAGCCACGAGCCACCAGAGGCAGCAAGGAGAGGGCACAGAGGGACAAAACCACAGAAGGCATCACATGAATGCATGAAGGCGAGGCTTCCAAGCACATGCGAGGCTTCAGGCTGGTCTGCCTGGGGATGACGGGAGGGTTGGGGATCCTCGCTGGCAGCAGCTGCTACTGCTGCTGCGGCTTCCGTTACGGTGGTTACCACCGGCGGAAGGAGAGCAGCAGCAGCAGAGCGGGCAATGCGCACATGCAATCCCAGGGGGACGCCGGCGCGAATGCCCCCAACTCAAACCCTCTGCTTTTCCCAGGAAAATTTTTTAGAGAGAGTGAGAGAAAGGATAGAGTGAGTGAGAACAAGAGACGAAGACAGACGGTGGAGCTTTTGAGTCAGCGCCTCTCATCCGATGGATATCTAGTTTTGCTCATCACGGCTTATCAGCTAGAGCTTAATAACAGTTTGCATAATCACAGAGGCGAGACGAAGCGACATAACTTGAAGGAAAACATTACCAGATCTTAAGGGTCGAAAGAACTCAACGGGTAGGCGTGAAGGAACCCAGTGAGTTTGAGAAAGATCACCATTTGAAAATGAGACGCGGACACAATAAATTTGGAAGGAGGAAACGAAAGCATAGACGAACAACTACCTCGAAAATATACCTGGAAGATACGGAATCTGCGGATAAAGGTCCGACAGAAACCAAATCGGTGCCCATCCCGAATAGAATCAACTGGCGTCCACTTGAAACACTGATCTGGGAGGTTCAAGTCCGAAGGCCTTCACACAAAACACGACAGGAAACGAAGGCGAAACTAACTGATGGTTAGACGATGTTTTCGAAAGAATTGGAAAGCAGCGAGTGTGCAAAACTGCGAATCAGGACTCACCATTCTATCCAGCGGCAGCATAGTGACGGTCACTGAGGAAAGTAAGCCTCGCACGACTGCAAACTCAGCTTAAGGCGTAACCCAAACGTTGACGCTAACTAGGAAAGTCAGGAAACACCAATCGCAACAGGGCTCCATATACTTGGGCCACCATTGACATTCTGAGAGGGTTTTAGGTGGGAGATCTGTGAGAGACAGGGGAAGCGAGAATTGAAGGCTGGGAGGGAAGAGAGAACCAAAGTATTGTCAAAGCCGTTGCTCTTGTAGCGAAGGACTGGAAGGAGAAGGGAGAGCAGGTGCAGGGCAAGATGCTTGTACCGGTGCCCGAGGTCAATCGAAAGAGGTTAACTACATTCGATGTTCGATTAAGCTTTATACCACCATTACAACGTGATGTTTTCATCACCATATTTGTTATGATTTAGAAGATGTCAATGTACTATGATGAGAATACGTCGTCACTATTGCCATGAAAGCACAAGGTTATATAGGAGTGGACGTAATAGGGCGATAACCTCGGGACGTGGGTAGGTTCGGCAAATGTGGCGACGCTGTCGGGCACAACTCGAGAAAGGGTTGGGCCGAAAATGTAGGCCGAACGTGATGAGTCGAAGTGTTCGGGTGTACGCGGTAGCGGGCGACTCAGTAAGGAATGGAAATTCCTTACACTACCCCCCCCCCTCCTAAACGAGACCGTGGGCATCGGAGACATTCCGACGCTGGTATATGCCGTTAGAATCGGATGTGATTCTAGATCAGCGAGGGGCACCCAACTATCGTCTTCGGACGTGCGATCGCGCCAGCGGATGAGGAAATCAACCATCCGACGGTTCAGCTGCGTGGTGATGCGATGGCCGAGAATTTTCAAGGGCTCGGTCGTCGGTTTCCTGCAAAGGCGTCAGGTGTGGTACACCACGGTTGCGTGCCAAATCCGACGAACTCGGGACGTAGGGTCGTAGAAGACTGACGTGGACAGCCAGGTGATGGCGCCAATCAGCCGGGAGCCGAAGGTGGACAGTGACAGGTGTCACGAGGTTGGTCACTTGAAAAGGTCCGCAGAATCTGGGTCGGAGTTTGCTTGGGATCGGCAGTCGCAAATTGCGAGTGTCGAGGAGGACAAGATCTCCCACTTTGTAAATGACGTCGCGTCGATGTCGATCGGCTTGTCGGCTTGCGACCAGGTTAGCTTTCCGAATGGCCTCAGCTGCTTTGTCGCGAGTGGCGAGAATGTCTTCAGCAAATTTCTGGGACCGGGCACTGGTGACTCGATGTTCGGTGTAGAGGGTACTACCGGGTCTTGTCCGTAGTTGAGGAAAAATGGGGATTGATTGGTTGTGGCTGAGGTCGCGTTATTATACGCGAATTCTAGTAGCGGAAGAGATTTCTCCCATGTCGATGGGTCAGTACAGGTGGTGCGAATGAGCTACTCCATGGTTTGGTTAACGCGTTCGGTCTGCCCGTCGATTTGTGGGTGGTAGGCGGATGAAAATTTGAGTTTGGTGCCGAATTGGTCCCACAGGTGGCGCCAGAAATTCGATGTGAATTTTGGGTCTCGGTCTGAAATGATGGCGGAGGGCAGTCCGTGCAGGCGGATGACGTTCGTGATGAACAGCTGCGGAGTTTGTTCGGCGGTGATTGTCTGTTGGCAGGCGATGAAGTGCGCCATTTTTGTGAGTCGGTCAACGACCACGAGGATGGCGTCGTTTCCGCTGGGGCCGGCCGGCAGTCCTGTCACGTAGTCCATCGTGACATGATGCCAGGGTCACTCGGGCGGATCCAACGGCTGTAGTAGTCCGGCTGCTCGCTGATGCGACGATTTCATGATCTGGCAGGTAGTGCAAGAGGACACGTACTAGCGCACGTCATCGGCCATGTTCGGCCAGTAGTAATTCCGCTGCAACATCTTCGTCGTTTTATCGACGCCGTAATGTCCCGAGGTAGGGTTGTCGTGGGATTCCTGGATTAGGAGGGTACGAAGTAAATCGTAGCCTGGCACCCAAATGTGAGAAGTACCACGCTTATAAAAATATGGCCCGGTGGCTGTGGTATGCTGTTGATGGATGGCTGAGCGGAAAAAGGGATCGATCTTGTAGCCGTGGGTGAATAGTCCCGTAAGTAATGGGTTGGTCTGGGCGATTAGTATCGCAGCGGTATGGACAGTAGGGCGGGTCAAGGCATCGGCGATATTATTGGCACCCCGTTTGTAGGTGATGGTGTAGTGGAAGTTGGACTCGAGGAAATCGAGCCATCGGATCTGTCGTGGGTTGAGATTCGGTTGGGCGCGCAGGTACTGTAAGGATTTTGTGGTCCGTCCGCACTGTGACATCAGCTCCGGTCAGGTAGCACCGCCAGGTCTTGAACGCGTGGACGATCGCCAGCATTTCCTAGTCGTTGAGTGTATAGTTTTTTTCCGCTCCCCGCAGCTTCCGTAATTCGTAGGCGACTGGTTTTAACCCGTCGCCGAAGTCCTGGAGGAGAACTGCACCGATGGCGATGTCGCTGGCGTCGGTGACGACTTCGTATGGACGGTTGGGATCGGAGATGCGAAGGACGGGCGGCAACGTGAGGGCGATTTTGAGTTGATCGAATGCAGCTTGCTGCTTCTCACCCCACCAAAAACAATCGTGATCCTTCAATCGGTCGGTTAGCGGTGCAGATAACCCAGCCATATTGGGAATAAAGCGGCGGACGTAGTTGACAAAACCCAGAAAACTTTGGAGTTCCTTGAGGTTGGTCGGCGGCTTCCATTCCTGTATGGTCTTGATTTTCCTGGGTCGATTTTACCGCGTTCGGTAGAGACGACGTGGCCCAAAAACTCCAACTCCTGCTTAAGAAAGTCGCACTTAGACCATTTCGTGATGAGGCGATTCTTGTGCAGCAGCGTGAAGACAGCATCAAGATCCTTTAAGTGCTGCTCCCTGCTGCGGCTGTATATTAGGAGGTCGTCGAGGTAGATAATAATGCATTTATCCAGGAGTTCGCGAAAAACTCCGTTCACGGTCATCTGGAAGGTCGAGGGCGCGTTCGTGAGTCCAAAGGGCATCACCAGGTATTCGTAACTACCGTAGCGGGTTTGGAAGGCGGTCTTGTGGCAATCCTCGGCGGCGACGCGGATTTGGTGGTAACCTCCTCGCAGATCGATTTTCGAGAAGAACTTGGCTCCGCAAAGTTGGTCGAGTAGGTCGTCGGCTCGCGGGATTAGGTAACAGGACTTGATGGTGATGCGGTTGAGTGCGCGGTAGTCGATGCACATACAGAATCCGCCATCTTTTTTCGGTGTGAACAGTATGGGGGCGGCGTATGGGGATGTGCTTGGGCGGATAAAACCTTTCGTCATGAGGTAATCTAACTGCTGCTGCAATTCATCGAGTTCCGGTTGGCTGAGGCGAAATTGTCGCTGAACTGTCGGTTGTGCGCCGGGTTCCAGTTCGATGCGATGGTCTTCAGGTCGGCTTGGCGGAAGTCCGGTGGGTAGGTCGTCCGGGAAAATCTCGGGGTATTTTCGAATGAGTTCCGCTAAATTCGGAGGAACGGCTTCACACAGCTTCGTGATATCTTCCGCTGTTATCGGCGACGTTGACTTTACCCTCCACCAACACAGGGCGATCAGCAGTTTCGTCCCCCTTATTCGTCCGGGTACGGTCGATTGCAGCAATCGGGATCACGACCCGGTGGGGACTATGTGGTTTGAGCGAAGAAGCCTGCCCGTCAGTAAGGGGCCCGGTACTTACTGACGCGACCCATTTCCCGGTCGCTCCTCCGGCTTCTTCCCCATAGAATTCTGGATGGCTATGAACTCTTGGCAGTTGCGTTTGATGTGACCCGGTCGGCCACAGTGGTAGCATAGCCCCGTATTTCGCGGAGCAACTGCGTAAATGTCCACTGCGTCCATCCTTTTTATCGTGGTGCGCTGGTACTGTTCTCGAGGGCGACCTCCGTCGTAGAAGTTTGTCCTCGGCTTCGTGAGCGAATCAGCGTCTTCAGCGAGTTGGTTTTGTAACCGTTTCACAGGTCGTTGTAATTTTATCTGGGTCTGTATTTCAGGCTTCAGCCCGCCCATGTACCTGTCGACCTTCTCCAACTCGTGCATGTAGCCACAGCGATCCACCAACGTCAAGAATGACGCGGTGTCGTCGGACACAGCTCCCAGCTGCTTCCACATGCGTAGAGTCTCGCGCGCTTTGTCTGAGTCAGGAGCATGCTCAAACCGCTTCCGAAGCTCTGCGCACCACGTTGCCCACGTGCGAATGTGAGTTGTACCAAACAGCAAATCTGCTTCATCTTCGTCGCCGAATTCTTCGGACCACTCATGCTGTCCTTCTGTGCGAGTTGCCGCTGAGTCGACGATGACCTTCCACCACTGTAGGGCGGCCCCTTGCAGCAGTGTCAACGCGTGGCCGATCCGCTTCTGGTCGTCTCGGATGCCCGCCGCGTTAAAGTAGATATTCATGGCGAATATCCACTGCCGCACCGTCACGCCTTTATTAGCTGGGTCGAAAGGAGCAGGTTGCTGATATCTCACGCCGCCACTTGTCGAGCGCGGGGCTGTCGCCGCTAGCCGTGCCAGCTCCACTGGTGTCGGTTGCTGCTCACGCGCCTCGCTTCGTGCATCGTCGCCTGGCTCCTCTGAACGCCTTTCCTGCGCCTGGCGAAGTCGTTGGTTTTCGTCACGGAGGTTGTTTGACGACGCTTGTCAAATTATTCAACTGCTCCATTAATGCTTGCAGGTCTAC
>BQMB01000208.1:0-30210 GCA_027943415.1 Closterium sp. NIES-67
GTTCTCGTTTATACAGTTCTCATCAAAATCCCTTGATTGCTTCAAATCATGTTCACGCTCATATCCAATCTGAAAACCAATTGCACATAGCTTACCTTACCAACGAAATATCTTACCTATATATTTGCATGAGAGAATTGCTCTTTCATTTTAGGATTCTATCAAGCTGCTACGCAACCCCAACGACGCATTGGCGTCGAGCCTTGTTGTATTAAATATGAACGATCGTTTTGTAGTTTTTTATACGTTAATGAAGAGCATTGTGCAATAAGTTTTACGAATAAAGAAATGTGTTGAACATTTTTTATAGCAAACAACACTCTGAGTGGTAACACACTCTAGTGCATTATATCCCCTATCGGCAACGCCCTGTATGAGTTGTGAAGTGCAATGGTCAGGGCCCAAAATTGGTTTTGGGCCTCCCTTTGAAATCAGGATCGCCCTGCCAAAAACTACCCTGCTGGCCAGTGTACCCAACGCTGGCAGTCTAATTTTTCAGGGTAGAGATTTTGCAGCCCTGTTTACGTAGTGTATTTTCAAAACCACCCAGTATCAACTTATACATTATGTTATGCATGTCTAGTTATAGGCTAGACAGTTTTGTGTTCTTCTAGAGTACAACCCAAACACACATATCACCCTGTATGCCCTTGTCAACATTAACTTTGTCATTCTAAGAGCGTATTTATTATAACTAAGTCACTAACCACTAAGTTAAAAGGGCTTGTTAAGTAGCGGGTAAGTACGCCCATAACCCCCCAGGCTCTGCACCTGTAACCCTTCCCTGAGGACCAAGGGCAACCCCAGCGTGTATCATGACACCCCCCCTCGCTGGGGTAGGCGGAAGACACAAGCGCCTCTACAGCGCTGCCGCCTCTCCGGTGCACACTAGGAATTGAACCTGGGTGGTCACACAGCTCCAATTCCATATCAGAATTCAGTCGCTAACCACTGAGTTAAAAGGGTTTGTTAAGTAACGGGTAAGTACGCCCATAACCCCCAAGGCTCTGCACTTGTAACCTTCCTCGAGGACCAAGGGCAACCCTAACGTGTATCATGACAGTATTCCTACCCTTCAGGATCAGGATCAACATTCCTGATCCTGGTACAAATCCTGGCGTTTTGCAGCTTGTAGATCAAGAGCCGAGGTGCGTGTCGCAAAGTGCTGCCACATGGGCAGAACACGCGACGCAACGCGACGAACTGTTGGTGTTGAATCGAACTTGCAAAATGCGACATGATTAGTTGCAATTTTTTCTTCGGCTGAATACACGTGCTCGAGCTCGCAAAATGCGACATGATTGGTTGCAGTTGGTATTGAATCGAATTCGCCCGCTTTCCGGGCCCGGTTTGCTCTGGACATGCCGTGCGCCACGGTTCGTCGCTTCCAGCATGTGCGACTCCACGTGGCAACATTAGCAATCGAATTCTCTTTTACTGAATGGGCCTATACCAATTTCCAATCGACAGACACATGCGCGACGTGACGTGGCTACAGGCCCGAGCTGATCCTGGCATTGTAGGTTGCCCGTCAAGATCAGGTCTATTTTCCTAATCCTGATCCTGATCCTGGATGGTAGGAATACGCCCTAACATGGTATCACGCTATGAAGATCCCATGCACGCTTCCGCCCTAGCCTCCCGTAGAGCGCCCAACCCTAGCCTAGAGTCGAGTGCTCGCCCCCAGCCTGCCGCACCTGCCTTAGCTCTTCGCGCCGCGCTGGCCCCTAGTCCGTCGCGCTAGCCCCTAGCCCGCCGCGCTGGCCCCTACCCCGCAGCGCTGGGCCCTAGCCCGCTGCGCTGGCCCCTAGCCCGTCGCGCTGGCCCCTAGCCCGCCACGCTGGCCCCTAGCACGTCGAGCTGATCCCCTTGTATCAGGCGGCTCAACTTGAGGGCAGGGCGAAGCATATCCAGCTGGGATACGCGACCCGACCCAACTCGAATCCCGCCGACTCATCCTAAATACTCAACCCTAATTCGCTGTGGGGCTTGCCAGCAGAACAGACGAGAACCGTTGGCTGCCAGTGGACCATCGAAGGAGGCAGCACCGCAAAATCGGACGAGAATAGGACGAGGATGGACACAAGCGTGAATAAGCATTTTGTTCGGCGGGACACAGGTGCGAGTCGGACTATTTCACAAGATGCAATTGGCAAAAACGGCTGCATGACTACGGACTGATCTTCCGAGCAGACTACAGCAGTGCGGTGCACAATCAGTAAGGAGGGGCCAACTCAGATCTCTCGCCTTGTCGCGGCGGCGAGTGCCATTATTCGGCGAGGGCCCTTATTCAGCGAGGGCCCGACAAAAAAAAATTGCTTGCGAGGGATGAATGAGGCTATATAGCCAAAAGGCCCGCTGGTGAAAAGCAGAATTGGCTCTGAAGCCAAAATAGATATTCTAGCAAGATCATTGAGGTGCAGATAGGGGCCAGCTGGCATTCGTTGTTTCTCCGCTCCAACTTAGCTGCGCTAGCAAGATCATTGAGGTGCAGCTGAGCTGAGCCGCCAGATGGCGACAAGCATTCCCCGGGGGAGGGGAACGATCCAGCGTGGGAAAGAAATTGGCGCGGGACGAAAACACAGCGCGTAAGAGAATCCAGCGAAGGAAGGAGTCTGGGCTCCAGCTCGGGAATTTCTCGTGCCATTTGAGCAAGCCACTGACCGACGTGCGGCGTGGTGTGGCGCGGGCAAGAACAGGGGACTACGATGCGTGCGCTAGGTGGGGGGGAGAACGTGCAGGGAGGACTCTTGCGATGTGAAGGGCAGGGGGAGCGGCGCTTTGGCTGAAGGGGAAAGGGCAGAGGGAATTAGAGTTACAGTAGTTATTGTACCTAGTCAAGGGCTTTGGGTTGCCTCGGCTCTGACAACGCTAGCACCCACAGTGGGCACGAATTTCTATTGCTGCGGCGACAACGGTGGCTGCTGCTGCGACGACGGCTGCGGCTGGGGCGGCTGCGACGACGGCTGCGGCTGGGGCGGCTGCGACGATGGGTGCTGCAGAGGCGACGGCGACGGCGGAGGAGGAGACACTGGGGAGAGGCAGGCGGCGAGGACTGCGCCACAGGGCCATTAGAGTCAGCAGACTTCTCGACAGGGACAACCGACGGGAGGGGGGTAACGTGAGACACACAAGACGGAGCAGGGCGGGGAGGGGGGAGAGCAGGGGCGACTGGGGAAGGAGGAACCACGAACAGGGGGGAGTAACCGAGGGACCATGGTGGGGAAAGCGGTGGTAGAAGGAGACGGACTCGTCAAAGTTGACGTCGCGAGAGTGAAAGAAACGGTGAGAAGGCAGGTGGTAGAAGTGCTAGTCAGACAAGTCGAGGGGGAAACCTAGGAAGACACAGGGGACAGTGCGGGCACTGAGCTTGTCCATGCCAGAGGCATGAATGTGAGCAAGGCAGCCCCAGACGTGGAACGCAGGCGCGTCATCAGGAGACCCGGTCCAGAGGAGGGTCGGCAAGACCTGCGGTCGCTGAGGGTGTGGCCATAGGTTAAGCTGGTGAGCGGCGTAGCGAACGGCGAACAGCCACAGAATATGGGGTGCACCGGCATGGATCATGGAGGTACGAGCCACCTCCATGACCAAGCTGATGCGTCTCTCAGCGACCCCATTCTGCTGTGGGAGGTCCGGCAGGGTGAACGTCTGGGTGATGCCCTCCGCGCGACAGAAGTGACCAAGGCAGCCAGAGGCGAACTCGCCACCATGGTCAGAGTGAAGACGCAAGACAGGAAGACCTCGGTGACGCGCAGAGACAAGCCACGGGATAAGAATGTCAGGAACGTCGGCCTTCCGCTCCAGGGGAAACACGGTGGTGTAGCGTGTCTGGTCGTCGACAAGCACTTGGAAGTAGCGCTCGTGACGCGGCCCATGGACGGGGGCAGGGCCCAAGACGTCCATGTGCAGGGTCTGCAGCGGTACGGTGGTGGGGGGGAACGAGGAGGAGTGAGTGGCACGGCGGAGCCGGCCCTCGACGCAGGGCGAGCATAGAGGTGCTGGTTAGGAGGGGAGCGCAGGGAACGACTCAGGGAGACCTAAACTAAGACCGTGCTAGAACATGTGACGGAGACGCGGGAGAGAGGGGTGACCTAGACGGTGGTGCCACTGAATCGACGGGTGAGTAAGCGACCGACATGAGCAAGCCACAGCAACCTGGGTAGACACTACTACATAGTGAGGCATCCCAACCGGGGGGGACGAGGTTGTTGTGTGATGTCATCATATGCTATCACATTCTGTCTGCCTCCCATCCCTTGTTTCAATTCGCATGTATGGTTTGACTGTGTGTGAAAGAATTTGTGTGGTGTGTGTTCTGGAGTTTGGGAATGTGTTTTGTGTTATTCTGTCTGAGCAGGTATTTGTGATGATAGATCTTGAGAAGATCTTTCTGACGCAACAAGAATCGCTTCAATCAGAGCAAGAACGCGAAAGCTATGAAGATTCGAAGTTCATGAGCTTGCGTTACAATTGCGACGGTTACAGAGTGAAGTTGTGGGGTGACTCTATATGGAGTTGGGACCATTAGGGGTTGGGAAAATTCGTCACTCTACTGTAGCAGCTGCAAATTGGTTGGGAACAACCAAGCTAGGTTGGCAAGGGTGGCCAACTTGAAAGGGATTGGTTGGGAAGGGACAAATGTCAAAGTTGGGGTTCCTATAGGGGGGGAATCTTTGTGCTTATGGAGATTCCTTAGTTGGGGACTCTCTTAAGACATTCTCTCTCATCCCTCTCTTCTATCCCAACCTTTCTCTTGCTCCTCTAATTCCTTGTGAGATTCTTGAACTTTGATTGAACTTTTGAGATTGAGTTAAGTTCTCCTCCTACAGCTTACCCCCAGTGCGTCGAAAGACATAGCGTCGCGAATACTCCATCAATCAACGCGATTCAAATTGAGAACGGTAGTTAAGATTACAAGCTACAACATATCCGATTTTCACGACATTCCAACAGCTATTTTTTTTTGTCGACGTTGTTTCTTGTGAGGACGATTTTTCTGTCCAGAATTTCGGATTTATATTTTGTGAGGACTAGCTCCTAAGTTCACCTAGACTCCGTCCTTAATCCTAACAAGTGGTATCAGAGCAATATTTAGGACATTCAGAGGAGTCTACAGAAGTTTGAAGACCCTTCTAGACCCACCATGGCCTGTGGGTGTGCCTAAGTGGTGTTCTAAAGGTTGGATGTGTCTTCCGCTAAGGGGAAACTCTGCCGAAATTTCGTGGACGCCGACACTTGTGAAAATATCGAGGGAGCTGAGTGTGGACAGCAAAGGGGAGCTGAAATTCGTCATTTCTCAAGGAGAAGATGAATGAGAGAGGAGGAGATGCTAATGGAAGAGGAGCTGTACCTGAGAAGACAAGTGAGCCGCTGCCATAAAAAATTGAAGCTTTGGATGGCTCCAACTATGAGGAATGGAGCGGACGGATGAGGAGTGCCTTCAAACGCTACAAGCTACTGAAGATTGCTGTTGGGGAGGAGAAGATGCTCGAAGAAGGCGAAGCACGTGAACGGTGGATTGAGAAAAGCGCGGTGCTTTTCGACCTCATCATTCAATCGGTCAACAAGGAGATGTTCGAGCACATCAAGGATCTTGTGGAAGCGGATGATTCGGGTTCAAGGGCGTGGAAACTACTACGCGATGTGATTCAGCCCAACACTCTCCCGATGGTGATCGTGCTCGAGAAGGAACTTGCTGCCATCTCCATGCGACCAGGGGACGATGTGAAGCCGGTCCTTGACAAGATCAAAGACACCTTTGCAAGGATGGCAACAGCGGGCAGCAGTGTATCTCAGCTGCAGCAGTGCACCAAGATCATCTTGATGTTGGACAACTCTTGGGACAACCTCATCCCCACCCTCAACTCTCAGCAAGATCAATGGACACCTGAGTGGCTAAGGCAGCAGATTCTGCAGGAGGACTTCCGCAGACGCCATGTGGGAGGTGGTGCTTCCACTAAGACTGCTGAGGGGTATGGAGCTGCAGGGCGCGGCAGAGGAAGAGGGGGTTGGAGAGGCCGAGGCCGTGGGAGGAGCTCTGGCAGAGGTAGAGGCCGAGGTGACTATAATGAGGGGCATGGGAGCTCTAGTGGCAAGGGGAGTACCAGAATGGAGGGCACCTGCTGGTACTGCAAGAAGGTCGGACATCCTTGGTTCAAGTGCTTCAGCAGGCCGGAGGGATGGGCACCTCCAGGCATGAAGCCACCAAGTGGTGAACGCGCACAAGGTGGCGCTGTGCAAGGCTCAGGTGCACAAGGTGAAGGTGCACAAGGTAATACCTATTCTGGGATGTTTCTCATGGTTGAGGATGTGCATGGGCATGAGGGTGATGTGGGATCTGTGGGAAAGGTTGTGATGCACCCTCTCACGCACTGGGTGATTGATTCAGGTTGCACCAGTCACATGACCCCACGGGCAGATTTGCTTGATGAGGTAAAACCTCTGGGAGGATTAAGCATGTGGCAGCAGCGTCAGGTGCTTTGCTCCCTATCATTGGTGTTGGGAATGCCAAGGTTAAGGGAGCTAATGGGGAGCTTGTGGGGCTTGGGAATGTTCTGCTGGTTGAAGGTCTGTCTGCTAACCTTCTCTCTGTGCGGCGGCTGCAGAAGAGTAAGGCTGAAGTGACCTTTGGACCAACCAGCTGCCATGCTAAACTTGGGAAGAAGGTGCTGTGGAGTCTGGAAGAGGAGACCAGCTGCATCAAGGACCTATGGCAGCTGCCCATCATCCCTTGGACTGGGAAGACTCCAACAGCAGCAACGGCAATAGCGGCAAAGGCAACAGCAGGAGGAGATGCAACTGCACCAACTGATGGGGTCCTGGAAGCAGTCAAGAAAGTGTAGAAGCAGTCAAGAAAGTGCAGAAGCAGCAGACACATGGTGAGGTGCTTGCTAGTGTGGATGCGAGTGCGGCATGGGCTAAGGCTTCATCAAGGAGTGGTGAGGCCGATTGGGAGACATGGCATGAGAGGCTATGTCATGTGAACTTCCCTATGCTGCAGAAGTTGGTGAAGGATGGGAGCCTGGAGGGCTTGGAGATGAAAGGGGGAGTGAAGGAGATTGGGAGCTGCCCTACATGCTTGGAGACCAAGTTCTCCAAGTTCCCCTTCAACAGCACTACAGGACGAGCCAAGACCCCACTTGCACTTGTGCACATGGATATGGTGGGGCCCACAAGAGCCCCTTCCCTCTCAGGCAGCCACTATTTCTTGACAATTGTGGATGACCACACTCGGGCAGTGTGGGTTTACCCTTTGAAGAGCAAGAGGGAGGTGGCAGCGGCTATCCTTAAGGAGTGGATGCCTAGAGCTCAGAGGGAATGCGGACACAAGGTGAAGGTGATCCGCAGTGATAATGGTGGGGAGTTCATTGGAGCTGATTTTGAGGGGGAGTTGAAGAGGAAGGGGATCCAACATCAACTGACAGTGCCCTACAACCCACAGCAGAATGGCGTGGCTGAGAGGTTCAACAGGACCCTGCAGGAGGGGGCACGCACTCTCCTTGGGCGTGCAGGGCTGCCTGATCCGTTTTGGGTGCCTGCACTGAGGCAGGTCGCCCTTGTGAAGAACAAAGTGCTGGCTACAGTTGGGGATAAGGAGTGGATCCCATATGTCAAGTGGTATGGGAGTGCTCCAGCTGTGAACATGCTGAGGGCATTTGGGTGCATGGTGGTGTTTCATGTGCCCAAGGAGAAAAGGGGGAAGTTGGAGGCTTCTGGAAGATGGGGTGTGCACTTGGGGATTGCAAAGGATCACAAGGGGTGGCTGCTATGGGTTTTGACCACCCAGAAGCTGACAGTGTCAAGGGATGTGAAGTTTCTTGAGTCCCCTCTCCCACGGTCGCAGGACGAAATTTTTGGGTGAGGGCAGGTAGGTGGTATGTGTGCGTGGGAGCAGAGAGGGAGAGTATAGGGGAGCAGAGAGGGCGAGAAGAGGGGAGCAGAGAGGGAGAGAATAGGGAGCAGAGAGGGAGAGAATAGGGGAGCAGAGGGTGAGACACTGCAGCACACAGCCCATGCAAGGCTAAGCACAAAGCAGCACGTACCACCGCAAGCACAGGAGCACGTACCACCGCAAGCACAGGAGCACGTACCAATGCATGACTTGCCATCAGGCTGCAGGTTCATGTCTGGGTCGCACACGCAGGACGCTTTTCCTTCAGTGTCCACCTTGCACGTGGCGTTGGCCCCACACGCCAGGGCCTTACATACGTCTGGGAAGGGGGGGAGAGGGGGGGGAGAAGGGGGGGCGTGGAAAGAGAGAAGAGATTTGAGTTGATTCAAGAGTCAGCAGTGTCTATCTTGGACGTGCTGCTGGCAGCACCGAGCATGGGCGTACAAAGGTCTGGGAGGGGAGGCGGGAAGGAGAGGGGAAGGAGGGAGGAATCCACAGAGCATGGTACGCTTTTGAGTCGACTCAAAAGCTACGCATGGACGCTGTGCTGCGAAACAGACTTTGCTGCAGAGGAGCGGCTTTTGAGTTGACTCAACAGCTGAGGGGGAGGAGGGAGGGATCCGTAGAGCATGATGCGCCTGATGGTTGTGGTGCAAAACAGACTTTGCTGCTATGAGCAGGATCAGTTGCATCGCAGCAAGCCAATGGGAGGAGAGGAAAAATGGGAAGTGCGCATATGCAGGCAGGCATGCACTATGAAAGTTTGCGAGCAAGGGAGCAGGAAAGGTGAGTTCGCGTGGCATCAGGTCCTAAGGGGGTGGGGCAAAACCTGCACTCTGGGTGTGGGGAAAAACCCAGCTGACGCGAGTAATGCTCGCCCTGCCATTTGCACCATCACATGCACCAGCACCATCACATGCACCAGCACCATCACATGCACCAGCACCATCACATGCCCAGCACCATCACATGCACCAGCACCATCACATGCACCAGCACCATCACATGTACTGGCACCATCACATGTAATGCCAGAGTCAGTGTTACAGCCTTGCGATACTCCAAGACTTAACCAAGGATCTTTTCTGGAATGGTAGATTAATAAGACAGCGGAAGTCTTAGAACTTGTAAAGTGTTGACCAGAATTTACTAAGGAATAAGTTAACAATTGAAATTGTACAAGCTACTTTTATATCTACTAGAAGTACCTATTCGGTAATGTACCTGCTCGAGCTATTTGCGCTATGCGCTCTAACCGCTACTGAAAAGAGCGCGACTGTTTGCGTAACTGAAACGGCTTGCTGACGTAATCATCCAGACGAGCGCTATTTGCTGACGTCATTCTACGAAACGGATGCTAACTACAGTGTAACTCGACAATATATACCGGAACTACTTACAGAAATGCTTAAGTACGATTTTATCACAACAGTTGTAGACTATATAGGCAGGGCTGATTTTATCAGACTATTTTAGTCTGATTGTCTGAAATTTCGGACCTATTTTTTTGCCAATCCTGATTTTTCAGACTTGTCATTTTCTGAATGCTGAACCCTTCAGAGTTATATGCTTTTTAATCCTGAGAATCTCAGACTTCGCAGTTTGTTGATACTGAGTTTTCATAGCGCAGCGTGTACGGACCCTGAGACACACATACCACCTACCTGCCCTCACCCAAAAATTTCGTCCTGCGACCGTGGGAGAGGGGAGGCAGCCGCCTCCCCTCTCCCACGGTCGCAGCCGCCTCGAGGCAAACACAATCCAAATCCACCTTGTGCCAGCCACCCCATCTCGTCGATAGATACGGTGGATGGAATGAACATGTATGTACGATAGGATTGTAAGTGCTACGAAATGATTGCATATATGCATCAATGCTGCAACACAGATTGATGGGGTGCGCGATGACAACAGAGTTGCCCAAGGCACGATGACAACCTCTAATTGCAACACCTTGCATATAAGCAGCACGTCCGAAGCAGACACAATCCACACCTTATCACATTTGCAGCCACACGCACTATGCACATAGAGACTAAGAGCTGCAGACACACCCCGAAACCGACAGTATTTATCACACCCCTCTCATGCAAACAATCAAGCAAACACATGCAGCATCGCAAATAGCCTAGTAGTTGGAGTCCCCTATATCCAAATTAGAGAACAGTGATAACGTCGTGCATTTACAAATTTGTCCCCGCATGATGTTCCAACAAGCAATAGAAATTGGTGTTGGAGATGTTCTTTGTCTTGCAGCTGGAACAGACAGCGCGTGCTACATGACCTGCACAGTACACCAGTGAACCATAGAAACACAACATACGTTCAAAAGAGGACCACATAATTTGTTTATATACACTCATGGTGTTAGATATTGCGTTTGGCGTTGAAGGTTTAGTGCGGAAGTACTACATGGGATAGAAGGGAGGAAGAGAATAACAAAAGCGGAGGGAGAAAAAGGGCAGTAAGGAGAAAATTATAGACTGAAATTGTGGGGACGCTGGCGATGACCTACGTGGTACCTATGAATGAATGAAGGGATGGAAAGAGGAGAAGGAGGGGTTAAAAGGAGGGGGACACGCTAAAAACGAAAATGTGGCATGAGCAAAATGCCATAGCAGACGGCGCCAGCACGCACATCACCAGCACAGACCGGGCCAGCGCGGGCAGCGCCAGCTCGCACGGCATCGAATGCTATGCCCATACATGCATACAGCCAGGCACGTTATGCACATACACGCATACAACTAGGCATGCTATGCCCATACACGCATACAGCCAGGCATTCTATGCCCACACATGCATACAGCCATGCATGCTATGCCCATACATGCATACAACAAGGTATGATATGCCCATACACACAAACAGCTAGGCATGCTATGCCCATACACACATACAGCTAGGCATGCCATCCCCATATACACATAGAGTGAGGCATGCCATCCCCATACAAACACAGAGCCAGGCATGCTATGCCCATACACAAATACAGCATGGCATACTATGCCCATACATGCATACAGTCAAGCACGTTATGCAAATACACGCATACAACTAGGCATGCTATGCTCATACACACGTACAGCCAGGCATGCTATGCCCATACACACATACAGCCTGGCATGCTATGCCCATACATGCATACAGCCAGGCACGTTATGCACATACACGCATAGAACTAGGCATGCTATGCCCATACATGCGTACAGCCAGGCCCATTATGCACATACACGCATACAATTAGGCATGCAATGCCCATACACACATACAGCCAGGCATGCTATGCCCATACACACATACAGCTAGGCATGCCATCCCCATACACACATACAGCAAGGCATACCATGCCCATACACACACACAGCCAGGCATGCTATGCCCATATACACATACAGCCAGGCATGTTATACCCATACACACAAACAGCCTGGCATGGTATGCCCATACATGCGTACAGTCAGGCACGTTATGCACATACACGCATACAACTAGGCATGCTATGCCCATACACACATACAGCCAGGCATTCTATGCCCATACATGCATACAGCCATGCATGCTATGCCCATACATGCATAAAATACAACTACGTATGCTATGCCCATACACACACACAACCAGGCATGCTATGCCCATACACACATACAGCTAGGCATGCCATCCCCATACACACATACAGCCAGGCATACCATGCCCATACACATACACAGCCAGGCATGCTATGCCGATATAGACATATGGTCAGGCATGCCATGCCCATATACTCACACAGCCAGGCATGCTATGCCCAAACACACATACAGCCTGGCATGCTATGCCCATACATGCATCCACCCAGGCACCTTATGCACATACACGCATACAATGAGGCATGCTATGCCCATACACACATACAGCCAGGCATGCTATGCCCATACACACATACAGCGTGGCATGCTATGCCCATACATGCGTACAGCCAGGCACGTTATGCACATACACGCATACAACTAGGCATGCTATGCCCATACACACATACAGCCAAGCATGCTATGCCCATACAAGCATACAGCCGTGCATGCTATGCCCATACATGCATACAATACAACTAGGTATGCCATGCCCATACACACCTACAGCCAAGAATGCTATGCCCATACACACATACAGCTAGGCATGCCATCCCCATACACACATACAGCCACGCATACCATGTCCATACACACACACAGCCAGGCATGCTATGCCCATATACACATACGGTCACGCATGCCATGCCCATACACACACTGCCAGGCATGCTATGCCCAAACACACATACAGCCTGGCATGCTATCCCCATACATGCATACAGCCAGGCACGTTATGCACATACACGCATACAACTAGGCATGCTATGCCCATACACACATACAGCCAGGCATGCTATGCCCACACACACATACAGCGTGGCATGCTATGCCCATACATGCGTACAGCCAGGCACGTTATGCACATACACGCATACAACTAGGCATGCTATGCCCATACACACATACAGCCAAGCATGCTATGCCCATAGATGCATACAGCCATGCATGCTATGCCCATACATGCGTACAATACAACAAGGCATACCATGCCCATACACACATACAGCCAGGCATGCTATGCCCATAGACACATACAGCTAGGCATGCCATCCCCATACACGCATACAGCCAGGCACGTTATGCACATACATGCATACAACTAGGCATGCTATGAACATACACACATACAGCCTGGCATGCTATGCCCATACATGCGTAGAGCCAGGCACGTTATGCACATACACGCATCCAACTAGGCATGCTAAGCCCATACACACATACAGCCAGGCATTCTATGCCCATACATGCATACAGCCATGCATGCTATGCCCATACATCCATAAAATACAACTAGGTATGGTATGCCCATACACACACACAGCCAGGCATGCTATGCCCATACACACATACAGCTAGGCATACCATGCCCATACACACACACAGTCAGGCATGCCATGCCCATACACACACACAGCCAGGCATGCTATGCCCATACACACATACAGCCTGGCATGCTATGCCCATACATGCATACAGCCAGGCACGTTATGCACATACACGCATACAACTAGGCATGCTATGCCCATACACACATACAGCCAGGCTTGCTATGCCCATACACACATACAGCCTGGCATGCTATGCCCATACATGCGTACAGCCAGGCACGTTATGCACATACACGCATACAACTAGGCATGCTATGCCCATACACACATACAGCCAAGCATGCTATGCCCATACATGCATACAGCCATGCATGCTATGCCAATTCATGCATACAATACAACTAGGTATGCTATGCCCATACACACATACAGCCAGGCATGCTATGCCCATCCACACATACAGCTAGGCATGCCATCCCCATACACACATACAGCCAGGCATACCATGCCCATACACACACACAGCCAGGCATGCTATGCCCACATACACATATAGACAGGCATGCCATGCCCATACACACACACAGTCAGGCATGCTATGCCCATATACACATACAGGCCTGCATGCTATGCCCATACATGCATACAGCCATGCATGCTATGCCCATACATGCATACAACTAGGTATGCTATGCCCATACACACATACAGCCAGGCATGCTATCCCCATACACACATACAGCTAGGCATGCCATCCCCATAAACACATACAGCCAGGCATACCATGCCCATACATGCATACAGACATGCATGCTATGCCCATGCACGCATACAGCCCGGCATTCTATGCCCATACATGCATACAGCCATGCATGCTATGCCCATACATGCATACAACTAGGTATGCTATGCCATACACACATACAGCTAGGCATGCTATGCCCATACACACATACAGCTAGGCATGCCATCCCCATACACACATACAGCCAGGCATACCATGTCGATACACACACACAGCCAGGAATGCTAAACCCATATACACATACAGTCAGGCGTGCCATCCCCATACAAACACAGAGCCAGGCATGCTATGCCCATACACACATACAGCCTGGCATGCTATGCCCATACATGCATACAATCAGGCACGTTATGCAAATACACGCATACAACTAGGCATGCTATGCCCATACACACGTACAGCCAGGCATGCTATGCCCATGCACACATACAGCCTGGCATGCTATGCCCATACATGGGTACAGCCAGGCACGTTATGCACATACACGCTTACAACTAGGCATGCTATGCCCATACATGCATACAGCCAGGCACGTTATGCACATACACGCATACAACTAGGTATGCTATGCCCATACACACATACAGCTAGGCATGCCAGCCCCATACACACATACAGCGAGGCATACCATGCCCATACACACACACAGCCAGGCATGCTATGCCCATATACACATACAGCCAGGCGCCAAAGCGCACTGTGCCTCTAGCACGCCAGCACGTCGCTGCGCCATAATGTGGCAGAGAGCGTGGTAGGGAGCTGTGGTAGGGAAGAACTGTGGGGAAGAATCTAGAAGTGCTAGACGAGCCAACGAGAAGGGAGATGTGGTAGGGAAGAACTTCTTGGGGGAAGAATCTTGAAGGTGGAAGGGAAAATTGACTACAGTGAACGTTCTCTGTCTTCGCTTGACGCTGTGCAAATAAACAGCCAAGGTCTAGCAAATTTCGACTACAGTGAACGTTCTTTGCATGTGGTTCCGGCAAACAGCACAGTCAAACTGCAACTTGACAGTCAAGATCGAAACAAAATAATAAGGGAGAAAAAACTGCCCAAGTTTGCTTAGGAATTCAGCGAACGACCCTGAAACTGTACTCATGCAACTAAAAACTCAAGGTTCAAAAAACTCAAGGTTCCAATAAATTTCGAAAAAAAGATGCAGTCACACTGCAACTTGACAGTCAACGTAAAAACGAACCAATCATCTTGACGGTGTGCCATGCCATCATCCGACGTGAAACAATGCAACTAAAAAGTCAAGCTTGAATAAAAAGCCACAACAGTAAAAATCTTTTGCCTCTCGTCTCAGCAAAAATGCATACGTTCTAATAGCTACAGAGAAGTACACACCTATTAACGCATCACTAATTTACTACATATCATACAAGTATGGCATCCATAATAACAATTTGCTGTTGTTTTTCAACCAAACATTTTTATCATGTTGAGATTTGTAGAAAACCCATGGCATTGTTCTCGTTTATACAGTTCTCATCAAAATCCCTTGATTGCTTCAAATCATGTTCACGCTCATATCCAATCTGAAAACCAATTGCACATAGCTTACCTTACCAACGAAATATCTTACCTATATATTTGCATGAGAGAATTGCTCTTTCATTTTAGGATTCTATCAAGCTGCTACGCAACCCCAACGACGCATTGGCGTCGAGCCTTGTTGTATTAAATATGAACGATCGTTTTGTAGTTTTTTATACGTTAATGAAGAGCATTGTGCAATAAGTTTTACGAATAAAGAAATGTGTTGAACATTTTTTATAGCAAACAACACTCTGAGTGGTAACACACTCTAGTGCATTATATCCCCTATCGGCAACGCGCCTGTATGAGTTGTGAAGTGCAATGGTCAGGGCCCAAAATTGGTTTTGGGCCTCCCTTTGAAATCAGGATCGCCCTGCCAAAACTACCCTGCTGGCCAGTGTACCCAACGCTGGCAGTCTAATTTTTCAGGGTAGAGATTTTGCAGCCCTGTTTACGTAGTGTATTTTCAAAACCACCCAGTATCAACTTATACATTATGTTATGCATGTCTAGTTATAGGCTAGACAGTTTTGTGTTCTTCTAGAGTACAACCCAAACACACATATCACCCTGTATGCCCTTGTCAACATTAACTTTGTCATTCTAAGAGCGTATTTATTATAACTAAGTCACTAACCACTAAGTTAAAAGGGCTTGTTAAGTAGCGGGTAAGTACGCCCATAACCCCCCAGGCTCTGCACCTGTAACCCTTCCCTGAGGACCAAGGGCAACCCCAGCGTGTATCATGACACCCCCCTCGCTGGGGTAGGCGGAAGACACAAGCGCCTCTACAGCGCTGCCGCCTCTCCGGTGCACACTAGGAATTGAACCTGGGTGGTCACACAGCTCCAATTCCATATCAGAATTCAGTCGCTAACCACTGAGTTAAAAGGGTTTGTTAAGTAACGGGTAAGTACGCCCATAACCCCCAAGGCTCTGCACTTGTAACCTTCCTCGAGGACCAAGGGCAACCCTAACGTGTATCATGACAGTATTCCTACCCTTCAGGATCAGGATCAACATTCCTGATCCTGGTACAAATCCTGGCGTTTTGCAGCTTGTAGATCAAGAGCCGAGGTGCGTGTCGCAAAGTGCTGCCACATGGGCAGAACACGCGACGCAACGCGACGAACTGTTGGTGTTGAATCGAACTTGCAAAATGCGACATGATTAGTTGCAATTTTTTCTTCGGCTGAATACACGTGCTCGAGCTCGCAAAATGCGACATGATTGGTTGCAGTTGGTATTGAATCGAATTCGCCCGCTTTCCGGGCCCGGTTTGCTCTGGACATGCCGTGCGCCACGGTTCGTCGCTTCCAGCATGTGCGACTCCACGTGGCAACATTAGCAATCGAATTCTCTTTTACTGAATGGGCCTATACCAATTTCCAATCGACAGACACATGCGCGACGTGACGTGGCTACAGGCCCGAGCTGATCCTGGCATTGTAGGTTGCCCGTCAAGATCAGGTCTATTTTCCTAATCCTGATCCTGATCCTGGATGGTAGGAATACGCCCTAACATGGTATCACGCTATGAAGATCCCATGCACGCTTCCGCCCTAGCCTCCCGTAGAGCGCCCAACCCTAGCCTAGAGTCGAGTGCTCGCCCCCAGCCTGCCGCACCTGCCTTAGCTCTTCGCGCCGCGCTGGCCCCTAGTCCGTCGCGCTAGCCCCTAGCCCGCCGCGCTGGCCCCTACCCCGCAGCGCTGGGCCCTAGCCCGCTGCGCTGGCCCCTAGCCCGTCGCGCTGGCCCCTAGCCCGCCACGCTGGCCCCTAGCACGTCGAGCTGATCCCCTTGTATCAGGCGGCTCAACTTGAGGGCAGGGCGAAGCATATCCAGCTGGGATACGCGACCCGACCCAACTCGAATCCCGCCGACTCATCCTAAATACTCAACCCTAATTCGCTGTGGGGCTTGCCAGCAGAACAGACGAGAACCGTTGGCTGCCAGTGGACCATCGAAGGAGGCAGCACCGCAAAATCGGACGAGAATAGGACGAGGATGGACACAAGCGTGAATAAGCATTTTGTTCGGCGGGACACAGGTGCGAGTCGGACTATTTCACAAGATGCAATTGGCAAAAACGGCTGCATGACTACGGACTGATCTTCCGAGCAGACTACAGCAGTGCGGTGCACAATCAGTAAGGAGGGGCCAACTCAGATCTCTCGCCTTGTCGCGGCGGCGAGTGCCATTATTCGGCGAGGGCCCTTATTCAGCGAGGGCCCGACAAAAAAAAATTGCTTGCGAGGGATGAATGAGGCTATATAGCCAAAAGGCCCGCTGGTGAAAAGCAGAATTGGCTCTGAAGCCAAAATAGATATTCTAGCAAGATCATTGAGGTGCAGATAGGGGCCAGCTGGCATTCGTTGTTTCTCCGCTCCAACTTAGCTGCGCTAGCAAGATCATTGAGGTGCAGCTGAGCTGAGCCGCCAGATGGCGACAAGCATTCCCCGGGGGAGGGGAACGATCCAGCGTGGGAAAGAAATTGGCGCGGGACGAAAACACAGCGCGTAAGAGAATCCAGCGAAGGAAGGAGTCTGGGCTCCAGCTCGGGAATTTCTCGTGCCATTTGAGCAAGCCACTGACCGACGTGCGGCGTGGTGTGGCGCGGGCAAGAACAGGGGACTACGATGCGTGCGCTAGGTGGGGGGGAGAACGTGCAGGGAGGACTCTTGCGATGTGAAGGGCAGGGGGAGCGGCGCTTTGGCTGAAGGGGAAAGGGCAGAGGGAATTAGAGTTACAGTAGTTATTGTACCTAGTCAAGGGCTTTGGGTTGCCTCGGCTCTGACAACGCTAGCACCCACAGTGGGCACGAATTTCTATTGCTGCGGCGACAACGGTGGCTGCTGCTGCGACGACGGCTGCGGCTGGGGCGGCTGCGACGACGGCTGCGGCTGGGGCGGCTGCGACGATGGGTGCTGCAGAGGCGACGGCGACGGCGGAGGAGGAGACACTGGGGAGAGGCAGGCGGCGAGGACTGCGCCACAGGGCCATTAGAGTCAGCAGACTTCTCGACAGGGACAACCGACGGGAGGGGGGTAACGTGAGACACACAAGACGGAGCAGGGCGGGGAGGGGGGAGAGCAGGGGCGACTGGGGAAGGAGGAACCACGAACAGGGGGGAGTAACCGAGGGACCATGGTGGGGAAAGCGGTGGTAGAAGGAGACGGACTCGTCAAAGTTGACGTCGCGAGAGTGAAAGAAACGGTGAGAAGGCAGGTGGTAGAAGTGCTAGTCAGACAAGTCGAGGGGGAAACCTAGGAAGACACAGGGGACAGTGCGGGCACTGAGCTTGTCCATGCCAGAGGCATGAATGTGAGCAAGGCAGCCCCAGACGTGGAACGCAGGCGCGTCATCAGGAGACCCGGTCCAGAGGAGGGTCGGCAAGACCTGCGGTCGCTGAGGGTGTGGCCATAGGTTAAGCTGGTGAGCGGCGTAGCGAACGGCGAACAGCCACAGAATATGGGGTGCACCGGCATGGATCATGGAGGTACGAGCCACCTCCATGACCAAGCTGATGCGTCTCTCAGCGACCCCATTCTGCTGTGGGAGGTCCGGCAGGGTGAACGTCTGGGTGATGCCCTCCGCGCGACAGAAGTGACCAAGGCAGCCAGAGGCGAACTCGCCACCATGGTCAGAGTGAAGACGCAAGACAGGAAGACCTCGGTGACGCGCAGAGACAAGCCACGGGATAAGAATGTCAGGAACGTCGGCCTTCCGCTCCAGGGGAAACACGGTGGTGTAGCGTGTCTGGTCGTCGACAAGCACTTGGAAGTAGCGCTCGTGACGCGGCCCATGGACGGGGGCAGGGCCCAAGACGTCCATGTGCAGGGTCTGCAGCGGTACGGTGGTGGGGGGGAACGAGGAGGAGTGAGTGGCACGGCGGAGCCGGCCCTCGACGCAGGGCGAGCATAGAGGTGCTGGTTAGGAGGGGAGCGCAGGGAACGACTCAGGGAGACCTAAACTAAGACCGTGCTAGAACATGTGACGGAGACGCGGGAGAGAGGGGTGACCTAGACGGTGGTGCCACTGAATCGACGGGTGAGTAAGCGACCGACATGAGCAAGCCACAGCAACCTGGGTAGACACTACTACATAGTGAGGCATCCCAACCGGGGGGGACGAGGTTGTTGTGTGATGTCATCATATGCTATCACATTCTGTCTGCCTCCCATCCCTTGTTTCAATTCGCATGTATGGTTTGACTGTGTGTGAAAGAATTTGTGTGGTGTGTGTTCTGGAGTTTGGGAATGTGTTTTGTGTTATTCTGTCTGAGCAGGTATTTGTGATGATAGATCTTGAGAAGATCTTTCTGACGCAACAAGAATCGCTTCAATCAGAGCAAGAACGCGAAAGCTATGAAGATTCGAAGTTCATGAGCTTGCGTTACAATTGCGACGGTTACAGAGTGAAGTTGTGGGGTGACTCTATATGGAGTTGGGACCATTAGGGGTTGGGAAAATTCGTCACTCTACTGTAGCAGCTGCAAATTGGTTGGGAACAACCAAGCTAGGTTGGCAAGGGTGGCCAACTTGAAAGGGATTGGTTGGGAAGGGACAAATGTCAAAGTTGGGGTTCCTATAGGGGGGGAATCTTTGTGCTTATGGAGATTCCTTAGTTGGGGACTCTCTTAAGACATTCTCTCTCATCCCTCTCTTCTATCCCAACCTTTCTCTTGCTCCTCTAATTCCTTGTGAGATTCTTGAACTTTGATTGAACTTTTGAGATTGAGTTAAGTTCTCCTCCTACAGCTTACCCCCAGTGCGTCGAAAGACATAGCGTCGCGAATACTCCATCAATCAACGCGATTCAAATTGAGAACGGTAGTTAAGATTACAAGCTACAACATATCCGATTTTCACGACATTCCAACAGCTATTTTTTTTTGTCGACGTTGTTTCTTGTGAGGACGATTTTTCTGTCCAGAATTTCGGATTTATATTTTGTGAGGACTAGCTCCTAAGTTCACCTAGACTCCGTCCTTAATCCTAACAAGTGGTATCAGAGCAATATTTAGGACATTCAGAGGAGTCTACAGAAGTTTGAAGACCCTTCTAGACCCACCATGGCCTGTGGGTGTGCCTAAGTGGTGTTCTAAAGGTTGGATGTGTCTTCCGCTAAGGGGAAACTCTGCCGAAATTTCGTGGACGCCGACACTTGTGAAAATATCGAGGGAGCTGAGTGTGGACAGCAAAGGGGAGCTGAAATTCGTCATTTCTCAAGGAGAAGATGAATGAGAGAGGAGGAGATGCTAATGGAAGAGGAGCTGTACCTGAGAAGACAAGTGAGCCGCTGCCATAAAAAATTGAAGCTTTGGATGGCTCCAACTATGAGGAATGGAGCGGACGGATGAGGAGTGCCTTCAAACGCTACAAGCTACTGAAGATTGCTGTTGGGGAGGAGAAGATGCTCGAAGAAGGCGAAGCACGTGAACGGTGGATTGAGAAAAGCGCGGTGCTTTTCGACCTCATCATTCAATCGGTCAACAAGGAGATGTTCGAGCACATCAAGGATCTTGTGGAAGCGGATGATTCGGGTTCAAGGGCGTGGAAACTACTACGCGATGTGATTCAGCCCAACACTCTCCCGATGGTGATCGTGCTCGAGAAGGAACTTGCTGCCATCTCCATGCGACCAGGGGACGATGTGAAGCCGGTCCTTGACAAGATCAAAGACACCTTTGCAAGGATGGCAACAGCGGGCAGCAGTGTATCTCAGCTGCAGCAGTGCACCAAGATCATCTTGATGTTGGACAACTCTTGGGACAACCTCATCCCCACCCTCAACTCTCAGCAAGATCAATGGACACCTGAGTGGCTAAGGCAGCAGATTCTGCAGGAGGACTTCCGCAGACGCCATGTGGGAGGTGGTGCTTCCACTAAGACTGCTGAGGGGTATGGAGCTGCAGGGCGCGGCAGAGGAAGAGGGGGTTGGAGAGGCCGAGGCCGTGGGAGGAGCTCTGGCAGAGGTAGAGGCCGAGGTGACTATAATGAGGGGCATGGGAGCTCTAGTGGCAAGGGGAGTACCAGAATGGAGGGCACCTGCTGGTACTGCAAGAAGGTCGGACATCCTTGGTTCAAGTGCTTCAGCAGGCCGGAGGGATGGGCACCTCCAGGCATGAAGCCACCAAGTGGTGAACGCGCACAAGGTGGCGCTGTGCAAGGCTCAGGTGCACAAGGTGAAGGTGCACAAGGTAATACCTATTCTGGGATGTTTCTCATGGTTGAGGATGTGCATGGGCATGAGGGTGATGTGGGATCTGTGGGAAAGGTTGTGATGCACCCTCTCACGCACTGGGTGATTGATTCAGGTTGCACCAGTCACATGACCCCACGGGCAGATTTGCTTGATGAGGTAAAACCTCTGGGAGGATTAAGCATGTGGCAGCAGCGTCAGGTGCTTTGCTCCCTATCATTGGTGTTGGGAATGCCAAGGTTAAGGGAGCTAATGGGGAGCTTGTGGGGCTTGGGAATGTTCTGCTGGTTGAAGGTCTGTCTGCTAACCTTCTCTCTGTGCGGCGGCTGCAGAAGAGTAAGGCTGAAGTGACCTTTGGACCAACCAGCTGCCATGCTAAACTTGGGAAGAAGGTGCTGTGGAGTCTGGAAGAGGAGACCAGCTGCATCAAGGACCTATGGCAGCTGCCCATCATCCCTTGGACTGGGAAGACTCCAACAGCAGCAACGGCAATAGCGGCAAAGGCAACAGCAGGAGGAGATGCAACTGCACCAACTGATGGGGTCCTGGAAGCAGTCAAGAAAGTGTAGAAGCAGTCAAGAAAGTGCAGAAGCAGCAGACACATGGTGAGGTGCTTGCTAGTGTGGATGCGAGTGCGGCATGGGCTAAGGCTTCATCAAGGAGTGGTGAGGCCGATTGGGAGACATGGCATGAGAGGCTATGTCATGTGAACTTCCCTATGCTGCAGAAGTTGGTGAAGGATGGGAGCCTGGAGGGCTTGGAGATGAAAGGGGGAGTGAAGGAGATTGGGAGCTGCCCTACATGCTTGGAGACCAAGTTCTCCAAGTTCCCCTTCAACAGCACTACAGGACGAGCCAAGACCCCACTTGCACTTGTGCACATGGATATGGTGGGGCCCACAAGAGCCCCTTCCCTCTCAGGCAGCCACTATTTCTTGACAATTGTGGATGACCACACTCGGGCAGTGTGGGTTTACCCTTTGAAGAGCAAGAGGGAGGTGGCAGCGGCTATCCTTAAGGAGTGGATGCCTAGAGCTCAGAGGGAATGCGGACACAAGGTGAAGGTGATCCGCAGTGATAATGGTGGGGAGTTCATTGGAGCTGATTTTGAGGGGGAGTTGAAGAGGAAGGGGATCCAACATCAACTGACAGTGCCCTACAACCCACAGCAGAATGGCGTGGCTGAGAGGTTCAACAGGACCCTGCAGGAGGGGGCACGCACTCTCCTTGGGCGTGCAGGGCTGCCTGATCCGTTTTGGGTGCCTGCACTGAGGCAGGTCGCCCTTGTGAAGAACAAAGTGCTGGCTACAGTTGGGGATAAGGAGTGGATCCCATATGTCAAGTGGTATGGGAGTGCTCCAGCTGTGAACATGCTGAGGGCATTTGGGTGCATGGTGGTGTTTCATGTGCCCAAGGAGAAAAGGGGGAAGTTGGAGGCTTCTGGAAGATGGGGTGTGCACTTGGGGATTGCAAAGGATCACAAGGGGTGGCTGCTATGGGTTTTGACCACCCAGAAGCTGACAGTGTCAAGGGATGTGAAGTTTCTTGAGTCCCCTCTCCCACGGTCGCAGGACGAAATTTTTGGGTGAGGGCAGGTAGGTGGTATGTGTGCGTGGGAGCAGAGAGGGAGAGTATAGGGGAGCAGAGAGGGCGAGAAGAGGGGAGCAGAGAGGGAGAGAATAGGGGAGCAGAGAGGGAGAGAATAGGGGAGCAGAGGGTGAGACACTGCAGCACACAGCCCATGCAAGGCTAAGCACAAAGCAGCACGTACCACCGCAAGCACAGGAGCACGTACCACCGCAAGCACAGGAGCACGTACCAATGCATGACTTGCCATCAGGCTGCAGGTTCATGTCTGGGTCGCACACGCAGGACGCTTTTCCTTCAGTGTCCACCTTGCACGTGGCGTTGGCCCCACACGCCAGGGCCTTACATACGTCTGGGAAGGGGGGGAGAGGGGGGGAGAAGGGGGGGCGTGGAAAGAGAGAAGAGATTTGAGTTGATTCAAGAGTCAGCAGTGTCTATCTTGGACGTGCTGCTGGCAGCACCGAGCATGGGCGTACAAAGGTCTGGGAGGGGAGGCGGGAAGGAGAGGGGAAGGAGGGAGGAATCCACAGAGCATGGTACGCTTTTGAGTCGACTCAAAAGCTACGCATGGACGCTGTGCTGCGAAACAGACTTTGCTGCAGAGGAGCGGCTTTTGAGTTGACTCAACAGCTGAGGGGGAGGAGGGAGGGATCCGTAGAGCATGATGCGCCTGATGGTTGTGGTGCAAAACAGACTTTGCTGCTATGAGCAGGATCAGTTGCATCGCAGCAAGCCAATGGGAGGAGAGGAAAAATGGGAAGTGCGCATATGCAGGCAGGCATGCACTATGAAAGTTTGCGAGCAAGGGAGCAGGAAAGGTGAGTTCGCGTGGCATCAGGTCCTAAGGGGGTGGGGCAAAACCTGCACTCTGGGTGTGGGGAAAAACCCAGCTGACGCGAGTAATGCTCGCCCTGCCATTTGCACCATCACATGCACCAGCACCATCACATGCACCAGCACCATCACATGCACCAGCACCATCACATGCCCAGCACCATCACATGCACCAGCACCATCACATGCACCAGCACCATCACATGTACTGGCACCATCACATGTAATGCCAGAGTCAGTGTTACAGCCTTGCGATACTCCAAGACTTAACCAAGGATCTTTTCTGGAATGGTAGATTAATAAGACAGCGGAAGTCTTAGAACTTGTAAAGTGTTGACCAGAATTTACTAAGGAATAAGTTAACAATTGAAATTGTACAAGCTACTTTTATATCTACTAGAAGTACCTATTCGGTAATGTACCTGCTCGAGCTATTTGCGCTATGCGCTCTAACCGCTACTGAAAAGAGCGCGACTGTTTGCGTAACTGAAACGGCTTGCTGACGTAATCATCCAGACGAGCGCTATTTGCTGACGTCATTCTACGAAACGGATGCTAACTACAGTGTAACTCGACAATATATACCGGAACTACTTACAGAAATGCTTAAGTACGATTTTATCACAACAGTTGTAGACTATATAGGCAGGGCTGATTTTATCAGACTATTTTAGTCTGATTGTCTGAAATTTCGGACCTATTTTTTTGCCAATCCTGATTTTTCAGACTTGTCATTTTCTGAATGCTGAACCCTTCAGAGTTATATGCTTTTTAATCCTGAGAATCTCAGACTTCGCAGTTTGTTGATACTGAGTTTTCATAGCGCAGCGTGTACGGACCCTGAGACACACATACCACCTACCTGCCCTCACCCAAAAATTTCGTCCTGCGACCGTGGGAGAGGGGAGGCAGCCGCCTCCCCTCTCCCACGGTCGCAGCCGCCTCGAGGCAAACACAATCCAAATCCACCTTGTGCCAGCCACCCCATCTCGTCGATAGATACGGTGGATGGAATGAACATGTATGTACGATAGGATTGTAAGTGCTACGAAATGATTGCATATATGCATCAATGCTGCAACACAGATTGATGGGGTGCGCGATGACAACAGAGTTGCCCAAGGCACGATGACAACCTCTAATTGCAACACCTTGCATATAAGCAGCACGTCCGAAGCAGACACAATCCACACCTTATCACATTTGCAGCCACACGCACTATGCACATAGAGACTAAGAGCTGCAGACACACCCCGAAACCGACAGTATTTATCACACCCCTCTCATGCAAACAATCAAGCAAACACATGCAGCATCGCAAATAGCCTAGTAGTTGGAGTCCCCTATATCCAAATTAGAGAACAGTGATAACGTCGTGCATTTACAAATTTGTCCCCGCATGATGTTCCAACAAGCAATAGAAATTGGTGTTGGAGATGTTCTTTGTCTTGCAGCTGGAACAGACAGCGCGTGCTACATGACCTGCACAGTACACCAGTGAACCATAGAAACACAACATACGTTCAAAAGAGGACCACATAATTTGTTTATATACACTCATGGTGTTAGATATTGCGTTTGGCGTTGAAGGTTTAGTGCGGAAGTACTACATGGGATAGAAGGGAGGAAGAGAATAACAAAAGCGGAGGGAGAAAAAGGGCAGTAAGGAGAAAATTATAGACTGAAATTGTGGGGACGCTGGCGATGACCTACGTGGTACCTATGAATGAATGAAGGGATGGAAAGAGGAGAAGGAGGGGTTAAAAGGAGGGGGACACGCTAAAAACGAAAATGTGGCATGAGCAAAATGCCATAGCAGACGGCGCCAGCACGCACATCACCAGCACAGACCGGGCCAGCGCGGGCAGCGCCAGCTCGCACGGCATCGAATGCTATGCCCATACATGCATACAGCCAGGCACGTTATGCACATACACGCATACAACTAGGCATGCTATGCCCATACACGCATACAGCCAGGCATTCTATGCCCACACATGCATACAGCCATGCATGCTATGCCATACATGCATACAACAAGGTATGATATGCCCATACACACAAACAGCTAGGCATGCTATGCCCATACACACATACAGCTAGGCATGCCATCCCCATATACACATAGAGTGAGGCATGCCATCCCCATACAAAACACAGAGCCAGGCATGCTATGCCCATACACAAATACAGCATGGCATACTATGCCCATACATGCATACAGTCAAGCACGTTATGCAAATACACGCATACAACTAGGCCATGCTATGCTCATACACACGTACAGCCAGGCATGCTATGCCCATACACACATACAGCCTGGCATGCTATGCCCATACATGCATACAGCCAGGCACGTTATGCACATACACGCATAGAACTAGGCATGCTATGCCCATACATGCGTACAGCCAGGCCCATTATGCACATACACGCATACAATTAGGCATGCAATGCCCATACACACATACAGCCAGGCATGCTATGCCCATACACACATACAGCTAGGCATGCCATCCCCATACACACATACAGCAAGGCATACCATGCCCATACACACACACAGCCAGGCATGCTATGCCCATATACACATACAGCCAGGCATGTTATACCCATAACACACAAACAGCCTGGCATGGTATGCCCATACATGCGTACAGTCAGGCACGTTATGCACATACACGCATACAACTAGGCATGCTATGCCCATACACACATACAGCCAGGCATTCTATGCCCATACATGCATACAGCCATGCATGCTATGCCCATACATGCAAAAATACAACTACGTATGCTATGCCCATACACACACACAACCAGGCATGCTATGCCCATACACACATACAGCTAGGCATGCCATCCCCATACACACATACAGCCAGGCATACCATGCCCATACACATACACAGCCAGGCATGCTATGCCGATATAGACATATGGTCAGGCATGCCATGCCCATATACTCACACAGCCAGGCATGCTATGCCCAAACACACATACAGCCTGGCATGCTATGCCCATACATGCATCCACCCAGGCACCTTATGCACATACACGCATACAATGAGGCATGCTATGCCCATACACACATACAGCCAGGCATGCTATGCCCATACACACATACAGCGTGGCATGCTATGCCCATACATGCGTACAGCCAGGCACGTTATGCACATACACGCATACAACTAGGCATGCTATGCCCATACACACATACAGCCAAGCATGCTATGCCCATACAAGCATACAGCCGTGCATGCTATGCCCATACATGCATACAATACAACTAGGTATGCCATGCCCATACACACCTACAGCCAAGAATGCTATGCCCATACACACATACAGCTAGGCATGCCATCCCCATACACACATACAGCCACGCATACCATGTCCATACACACACACAGCCAGGCATGCTATGCCCATATACACATACGGTCACGCATGCCATGCCCATACACACACTGCCAGGCATGCTATGCCCAAACACACATACAGCCTGGCATGCTATCCCCATACATGCATACAGCCAGGCACGTTATGCACATACACGCATACAACTAGGCATGCTATGCCCATACACACATACAGCCAGGCATGCTATGCCACACACACATACAGCGTGGCATGCTATGCCCATACATGCGTACAGCCAGGCACGTTATGCACATACACGCATACAACTAGGCATGCTATGCCCATACACACATACAGCCAAGCATGCTATGCCATAGATGCATACAGCCATGCATGCTATGCCCATACATGCGTACAATACAACAAGGCATACCATGCCCATACACACATACAGCCAGGCATGCTATGCCCATAGACACATACAGCTAGGCATGCCATCCCCATACACGCATACAGCCAGGCACGTTATGCACATACATGCATACAACTAGGCATGCTATGAACATACACACATACAGCCTGGCATGCTATGCCCATACATGCGTAGAGCCAGGCACGTTATGCACATACACGCATCCAACTAGGCATGCTAAGCCCATACACACATACAGCCAGGCATTCTATGCCCATACATGCATACAGCCATGCATGCTATGCCCATACATCCATAAAATACAACTAGGTATGGTATGCCCATACACACACACAGCCAGGCATGCTATGCCCATACACACATACAGCTAGGCATACCATGCCCATACACACACACAGTCAGGCATGCCATGCCCATACACACACACAGCCAGGCATGCTAATGCCCATACACACATACAGCCTGGCATGCTATGCCCATACATGCATACAGCCAGGCACGTTATGCACATACACGCATACAACTAGGCATGCTATGCCCATACACACATACAGCCAGGCTTGCTATGCCCATACACACATACAGCCTGGCATGCTATGCCCATACATGCGTACAGCCAGGCACGTTATGCACATACACGCATACAACTAGGCATGCTATGCCCATACACACATACAGCCAAGCATGCTATGCCCATACATGCATACAGCCATGCATGCTATGCCAATTCATGCATACAATACAACTAGGTATGCTATGCCCATACACACATACAGCCAGGCATGCTATGCCCATCCACACATACAGCTAGGCATGCCATCCCCATACACACATACAGCCAGGCATACCATGCCCATACACACACACAGCCAGGCATGCTATGCCCACATACACATATAGACAGGCATGCCATGCCCATACACACACACAGTCAGGCATGCTATGCCCATATACACATACAGGCCTGCATGCTATGCCCATACATGCATACAGCCATGCATGCTATGCCCATACATGCATACAACTAGGTATGCTATGCCCATACACACATACAGCCAGGCATGCTATCCCCATACACACATACAGCTAGGCATGCCATCCCCATAAACACATACAGCCAGGCATACCATGCCCATACATGCATACAGACATGCATGCTATGCCCATGCACGCATACAGCCCGGCATTCTATGCCCATACATGCATACAGCCATGCATGCTATGCCCATACATGCATACAACTAGGTATGCTATGCCATACACACATACAGCTAGGCATGCTATGCCCATACACACATACAGCTAGGCATGCCATCCCCATACACACATACAGCCAGGCATACCATGTCGATACACACACACAGCCAGGAATGCTAAACCCATATACACATACAGTCAGGCGTGCCATCCCCATACAAACACAGAGCCAGGCATGCTATGCCCATACACACATACAGCCTGGCATGCTATGCCCATACATGCATACAATCAGGCACGTTATGCAAATACACGCATACAACTAGGCATGCTATGCCCATACACACGTACAGCCAGGCATGCTATGCCCATGCACACATACAGCCTGGCATGCTATGCCCATACATGGGTACAGCCAGGCACGTTATGCACATACACGCTTACAACTAGGCATGCTATGCCCATACATGCATACAGCCAGGCACGTTATGCACATACACGCATACAACTAGGTATGCTATGCCCATACACACATACAGCTAGGCATGCCAGCCCCATACACACATACAGCGAGGCATACCATGCCCATACACACACAGCCAGGCATGCTATGCCCATATACACATACAGCCAGGCGCCAAAGCGCACTGTGCCTCTAGCACGCCAGCACGTCGCTGCGCCATAATGTGGCAGAGAGCGTGGTAGGGAGCTGTGGTAGGGAAGAACTGTGGGAAGAATCTAGAAGTGCTAGACGAGCCAACGAGAAGGGAGATGTGGTAGGGAAGAACTTCTTGGGGGAAGAATCTTGAAGGTGGAAGGGAAAATTGACTACAGTGAACGTTCTCTGTCTTCGCTTGACGCTGTGCAAATAAACAGCCAAGGTCTAGCAAATTTCGACTACAGTGAACGTTCTTTGCATGTGGTTCCGGCAAACAGCACAGTCAAACTGCAACTTGACAGTCAAGATCGAAACAAAATAATAAGGGAGAAAAAACTGCCCAAGTTTGCTTAGGAATTCAGCGAACGACCCTGAAACTGTACTCATGCAACTAAAAACTCAAGGTTCAAAAAACTCAAGGTTCCAATAAATTTCGAAAAAAAGATGCAGTCACACTGCAACTTGACAGTCAACGTAAAAACGAACCAATCATCTTGACGGTGTGCCATGCCATCATCCGACGTGAAACAATGCAACTAAAAAGTCAAGCTTGAATAAAAAGCCACAACAGTAAAAATCTTTTGCCTCTCGTCTCAGCAAAAATGCATACGTTCTAATAGCTACAGAGAAGTACACACCTATTAACGCATCACTAATTTACTACATATCATACAAGTATGGCATCCATAATAACAATTTGCTGTTGTTTTTCAACCAAACATTTTTATCATGTTGAGATTTGTAGAAAACCCATGGCATT
>BQMB01000209.1:0-12500 GCA_027943415.1 Closterium sp. NIES-67
ATTTTTTCCATTCCTCGATGTAAATATCCTAAAATGGGTTCACAATCTACTACATTTTCACCATCCAGAGTCACAATGAGTCTCAAAAACTCCGTGCATTGATGGATGGTGTGGCCCCATACTTATTATCATGGGATCTGTTTTAGTCGTAAGCATGGTCATAAATCCATCTCTCCTCTTGGTTTTTCCGAGCGTCTAACCATAAATTCATCATATTGGAAAACATATTTTATGCTTATTCAAATATAAGTATGTTTCAGAGATATAAATATATTGAATATATATATCCAATTACGAATATTTGAAAATCCTCGCCTCTACCCTGAAATCATATTTGTTTTTTAAGAATATTTTTCTTTAATTTCTACACTAAAAAGATCATTATTAGAATAGTTAACATAGTAGATAATTACTAGTTAATTTACTATGTAATTAACTGGCAGTTTGTCTTTTTGTTCCTCGAATTCCTAAGTCATTAATTAAATTTTGATATCTTACAGTATCTTGGCGATACAAATAAGTTAATAAACGTTTACGTTTGCCTAAGATTTTTCTTAATCCTCTTTGAGAAGAAAAATCTTTATTATGCATTTTCAAATGAGAACTTAAGCGAGCTACTTTTTCTGTCAAGATACATATTTGTGCTTCAGTCGAACCTGGATTATCAATATAAGATTGGTTTAATAGTGTTTTTGTAATCATAAAATTAGATTCTCCTAATCATCTAATGATTTTAGTCTTTATTATAACATTATAACACGCTATGTGAAGCTATACATTTCATTGTTTGTAGCAATTCTTGGGATGATAATCGAAAGAAAATTTCATGATGAATATTTTTGATATTTTCTTATTAAGAAATACCATTAAAACATTCAAAAGAAAGAGGATAAACTTGTTTTGCAGTCTAACAACATACAGTTTGAACAATTTAATAATCTATTAAAATAAAATTGCATACTATTAGACTGCAAAATTAATAGAATTCTTTCAAAGAATTCCCATTTCTCATAAAACCTTCTCTTATTTAATCAATGTTTCGAATGGATAGTATTCACTATTTTGGGAATATAAACAAAACTACAAAAAGCTACGTATCCTTAATAAACTGAAGCGACTTTGATTGGCTGTACCTAACCAAAATCTATTCATACAAGCAAGATCTTCGATTCTATGACTAGGCCATAAAAATCTCATAATAGTATCTTTGTTAGTTATAATTTCTTTGCTTATTTTATGATCTTTTGATTTATTAATCTTTCTAGTTTTATTTATTATTTTTTTGGAATCTTTTTTTACGAATTGATTTCCTTTTTCATATTGGTTTATACTTTCTTCTAAATCTAAACTTTCTAATATTCTTAATTCACGTAAACTCTGTGGTAAAAGCAATTCTTCTGGTAAGAAAGGATATCTATTAGTAACAATACTTTGTGAAAAAATATGAGATGATCCATACTTTATTAAAGAATCCTTTTGTTCTTTTTCATTAAATCTTAAGAAAGAACTTAATATATTATACATAAAAAGTTCATCATCTAAAACTTTATATCTCCAATTTTCTAATATACTAATAAATAATATATCTTCAGGTTGAAAACTTTGATAAAAAATCTCCAAATCTTTTCTCATTTGATCTGGTATCTCTATCATATGTTTTTTCTCCATCATAGATTCTTTTAATACATTTCGTTGTTTAGCAGCTTTCATTAAATTACGAAATCTATTTTTAAGTTCTTTCGATTTCCATTTGTTTTGACGAGATGCAGGATAACTAAGCCTATCAGGAATACTACTAAGTTCAATGTTAGAATTAATACGTTCTATTTCCTTCTGAATAATAGGTGAATCTTTTAACAAATCATCTTCTATTCGTAGTTCTTGAATATCTTTTGTAAAATTATCTAGCAATCCATTAGTACTTAAACTAGAAAAATTCTCTACATCAGCATCATTGGCATAATTTGTATAATTATGAGCAAGTCGATAAAATTTGGATAATTTTGTAAATTTCTGTGCTTTCTCCAATAAAGGTGTATGGTAAGATAAATAATTAGATAGCTCTTGTTTTTCTCCAAGAATATTATATTTGTCTGTTCGTGTAGATAAGGTAAAATCTTTCGAATCTTTCCAATATTTCTTTACAGATTCAGACCAATATTGTGGAATAATATATCGCCAAATTTTTAAAGAAGGTCTATAGCCAGGTAGTTTTTGTAACCATGCTTGCCATTCTATATATTGTAAATTTTCAGGTATCTGATTTCCCAAAATACCTTGTTTATCTAAATAACTGTGAACATTTTTATTTAATAATTCATTTTCATTCCATGTTTTGATTAAATCTGTTAAGACAGGTCTATTCATTGCATTTTCTTGCCATATCTTATGTAATACATAAGCTTGGGACAAGTTTGTTTTGTTATCTATTTCATTCGAATTTTTTATGATTTGATTCACATATTTATTAGATTCATTAGAAGATTTTTTTCCAAATTTTCTTATCTCTACTAAAGATCCATTAAATAAATCTGAAAAAAATGTATTTATATAAATAAGAAATTTCCGGATAGTTAAGATAAATTCTTGTAGTAATTCGAATAATTTGTCGCCAGCTTTGATAATATCTCTAGATAGTAATGTTTTCTTTTGATGAAAATTATACGTAATATCTTTCTGTATATGAATTATTGATCTTTTTAAATGGAATAAATTTTGTTGCAAATAAATTATACTATTCTTAAAATTATATTTTCTTAGTTTTTTGCTTTGATGGTTTACTTTTTCTTTCTTAGTTTCAATTTTGTACAATTTAGATTCGAATTTTCTTTCTCTCTTATCTTGTACTACAAGGTTTTTCTTAGTATCTATTCTGTTAATATCTTTGCTTTCTTCTTTGTTATTCGTATTATTGTCACCTAAACTTATATTTTTATCAAAAGATTTATGGTGAATTTGATCTTTTTTATTGACAATTTTTTCTTTCTTAATGATATCAATACTGGAAGATTTAACATCTTTCTTGTTTTTCAGATACTGTGACATATCTTTATCAGAAACGTTTTCTGTAGTGAGAATAGATAATGCATTATCTTCTTTCTGCGGTTTTGTTTGTAAGAAACTGGATAAGTTACTGTTTAAATTAGCTATTCCATCAACTAATTGTTCCTGGTATTTTTTTATCCATTTAAATTGTTGGACACAAGCATCATATTTTTTATAAATTTTATGACGCAAAATTAAATTTATTCTTTGAAGAATAGGTTGTATAAAAGGACTTTGTGTTTTTATTTTTCCAAATGGTTCAGAAGTTTCGTCTCCCCATATAGTTAAATAACTATAATTATCTATTTCATTATTAGATATATTAGAAAGATTAACATTTTTTTCTCTCGAATTAGTCTCTTTAGAGATAGATGATTGAGAATATTTTAAGCGGAAAGGACGTATTATTTTAACTTGTTTGCCTTTCAACTCCAAGATATTAGGCAATTTTACACCAACATATAAGTCGTTACCATCATAGTCACAATCAACATAAACTTCTTGTGCTAAATTTGTCCAATCTTTTTGCCATTCGGTCGATTGTAATAAAATTTGTCGACTAATATTCTTAAGAATAATTAGTATTGGTAATTTTATATATCTTCTGATATACGCCTGTCCACATAATGCAATTCCTCTGACAAAATGAGCAATAGGGAAATTCCATCTTGTTTTTAAAATATGAACACTTTGTTGATTTTCATTTTTCTTTTTAAATAGTAATGTATTATTTTCTTCAGTAGTTGCTACAGTATCTAAATTTAAAGAAGTAATAGCACGTAAAAATATAGGAGCATGAGGTTGATTTTGATACGCATTCCATGATAAAGCTTTACGACGTCGTGCACGCATAGAACCTGGTAATAAGTGGCGAACAAAATTTGCTAATACAGAACTAAATTTCTTAGATCCAGGTTTTTGTAAATCAGCTCTGCTTATTTTCGAGTTCCATGAGGGCATCAATTTGTACATATTTATAAAACGCGCACTGTTGTCAACACTATCATATTCTTGCTGACTTCCTAAAAAACTAGTTGCGTTGCTTATTTCTTTATTGGATTTTACTAATTTTTGTATTTTATATAAAATATTATTCCATGATTGAATATTGTCATTTTTTAATGATTCAATTTTGTCAATTGACCAACTTTCTTTAGTAAAATCTTCTAATTCAATGTTTTGAATTTCTTTGTCTATTAAACTCTGTTCTTTTTGCCATTCAATTTTTGGTAATTTATCATAATTGACTAAGTTTGTAGTAAAAAACAATTTTAAACGATTTTTAGTATATATATTTAATAGATTTGTTTTATCTGAGGATAAAAAGGCACTTCTTTCCTTTAAATTTGCTTCTGTTAATAATAATGGAGACTTATTATTAATATTGAATTTATTTTCTCTTGTATCTAAACCTAAACGAGGATCATATTCTTTGCTTAAAATGTTACCATTGTAACTAATAGATCCAAATTTCTTTTCTACTATATCCTCTAATAATCCTCCTTGTTTTAACGATATTAATCGATTTTGTATACTTTTTTGTATTTCTACTTTACGTGTTTCTTTATCTTGAATCCATTCATCAAAAATTTTTTCTTGATCTTCTTCAGAGATACTTGGTATTTCCAATAATTTATTTAAATCTCTTGAAACTATCGATATACTTTGGGGAGCGTTATGATACAATTTTTGTTTTCCATCTTTTTTATAAATTTCAAAAAAATATTGAGAGAAATACATTTTATTAAATGCTCGAATATTTTCTTCAGTTGAATTTGTTTTATTATTTTTCAAAAAACGCAATGGGCGTTTCCATGTATCATAACTGTAAAAAATATCTGGCCATGGTTTTTCTTGCCATGATTCCTTATTAAAACTAAAGTTTTTAATTGATGGAATAGGGGATCGTCCTAAATAAATTAAGCAAATAATAAAAAATATAGGGAAAAAAGCTTGGTGTATTACACGTTTTACTAGGCGATATATAGTTGGTGTATCTTGTTCTAATCTTTCAACTAAATACAAAGTAGAAAATAAAAATAATGAGTATCCTCCTAATATGCCTAATAATATTCCACCAACAAATGTAATAACATTGCTGTAACGAAATAGAAAAACACTCATTAGCCTAGAAAAAACAGCATTTGGAAAAACAATAGGATTCAGTAATTGAATAAATAAAGTTTCTAAAAATGCAGTTTGTATACGTATTTTGGATAAATTATTTGTACCTAACAATTGGTCATTATATGTGTCTGTTTCTAGTAATCTAATTTTATGCCAATAAAAAAATAAAACAGGTATAAAAAATAAATTGAAGATATGTGGCTTTAACCATAGGGCATAAAGAGATGGAGAATATACAGATAACAAGATCATTACTTGTGCAACAATTAAACCACTTATTCCAGCTATGAGTATGGATTGAGCTGATTCTAGCTGAAATTTTATAGGTTTACTTCCTTTAGTCGTTATAAGAAAGTTACGGACACATAATAATTTAGAGGGTCCAAGAGGTAAAGTGGCTAAAAAGCCATAATAACTTCCTAATAACAGTAAAAACATATAAGTATTATTCATAAAATATAAAATTTTGATCAAAAATAGATAGAATCGGTTTCATAAAGAGTACAATAGAAACTATAGTTTCATTTATGAATGAAAGTTTTTTATGTCGAATGTAGTGATTCGAGAATTGTTATTTTTCTTGATTTGATCTAACATAAAAACCCTATATGCTTATAGGATTAACGGCAGCTTCTAGAGGTACTGTAGTACCTCTAGAAGTAGAAGAAAAAGAAATTTGCACCCTTGTTGAAATAGAATAAGTGCTCAATAAGTCCCTTTCTTTCTGTGTGTTTTAAGCGTTTAACTTGTCTCTTTTAACTAATCCAGTCCAACCCAATTCTTCTAGACTAAGATTCCGTCTCAATGGACGTGTTACTAGTTCTAAGATATCTCTTGCATTGGTAAATCCATGGATCTGAGCAAAGGTAAACTCTACTGACCACTTTGTACTAATGCCTCTAGCTTCTAATGGATTCGCATGTGCCATTCCAGTAATAGCTAAATCAGGCTGAAGTTCACGCATCCTTTGCACCTGGTTATAATTGTCGGGTTTTTCAACAATTCTTGGAACTGGTACTCCCATTTCTTGACATGTTTTTTGCAATAGTGCCAATTCTGCTGCTTGATAGCGTTTATCCATGTATGGAATACCAATTTCATATACTATCATACCACAGCGAATCAAGAAACGAGCAAGAGATACTTCTAATAAGTTATCCCCCATAAAAAATACAGATCTTCCGCGTACAAGCTCAAGATAGTCCTTTAACCCATCCCATATTTGTTTTTCTCTTTCTTCTAATCCGATAGGTTGAATGCCAAATACTGAACATATCTTTTCGATCCAAGCTCGTGTACCATCTGGGCCAATAGGAAATGGAGCACCAATCAGTTTGCATTTTTTCCGACGCATAAGCGTTGTGGCAGTTCGACTCAAAAATGGATTGACCCCGCAAACATAAACTCCTTCTCCTAAAGCAGGTAGTTCAGTATATCTCTGAGCAGGTAGCCAGCCAGAAACATGAATGGATTGTTTCTTTAACTCTAATGTAAGTTGTGAAACAACATTAGAAGGTAATGATCCAAAGAGAACTAGTGGAGGATGTTTAATAGAATTCTGTGATTCCTGAGATTCTTTTTCTTTCCCTTTTAAAGGTAAGAATGACAATAAGCCTTGTACTGCTTGATCTGGTGTAGAAGAAGTGTTTATAGTTCCATTATTGTCAGGACATCTATGTGCCATTGCTGCTAAGACTGTGTCTTCACCTTGGGTAAAAGCATAATCTAATCCATTAGCCCTAGCTACAACAATTGGTATACCAATTTCTGCTTCTAGTCTTGGGGCCATTCCCTCCAAATCCATTTTGATAATTTCTGTCGTACATGTACCAATCCAAACAATAACCGAAGGGTTTCTATCTTTTTTGATTTGTAAACAAAGGCGCTTTAATTCTTGATAGTCATTTAATTGAGCGGAAATATCTCCCTCTTCTAGTTCGGCCATAGCATATCTGGGTTCTGCAAAAATCATTACTCCCAGAGCATTTTGAAGAAAATATCCACAAGTTTTTGTACCTACTACTAAAAAAAAACTATCTTCAATCTTTTGATAAAGCCAGGCTACGCAGCTAATAGGGCAAAAAGTATGATAATTGCCTGTTTCACACTCGAAGGTCAGTGTATCAGATGTTCTACTTGATGGCATAAAAAATGTCTCCTTCCTATATTAATAGATACTGATCACAAGTGTTGAACCTTGTGACCAATATTTGGACTTAAACTATAAGTGATGATGCACTAGTTTTCTCAGTTGGTCTTACATATCTATCTAGCAATATTGGGATTTCTATGAAGACAACTGAGGTCAAGACGCATAATCTGTCTACACCATAAGAAAATCTAGGGTGTTTTCTTCAAGATTAGTCTCAGATGAAGTAGAGGATGTAGGATTCAAGTAGAAATCAGAGAGTAGACTGAATAATTCTCTATCAGGTACTTCTCTAGGTACCACTCCTTCTGGCTGAGATAGAATCTGATCTGCAATATTCAAATAGAAGTCACATACGTAATTAAGTGAAGGGTCCGATTCAGCCATTTCAAATAGAGTCTTCCCCTTGACTCGAGAAACACGAATATCCTCGATCAAAGGTAATACTTCTAATACAGGCATAGGACAAGCTTCTACATATTTATCAATTAGATCTCTTTTAGAGGTACGGTTTCCTACCAAACCTGCAAGACGTAATGGATGTGTACGAGCTTTTTCTCGCACAGATGCTGCAATCCTATTAGCTGCGAACAAAGCATCAAATCCATTGTCTGTGATAATGATACAATAGTCTGCATAATTCAATGGTGCTGCAAAACCACCACAAACTACGTCTCCCAATACATCAAATAAGATGACATCGTATTCGTAGAAAGCATTCAATTCTTTTAAAAGCTTGACTGTTTCACCTACTACATATCCTCCGCAGCCTGCGCCCGCAGGTGGTCCTCCTGCTTCGACACAATCTACACCTCCGTATCCTTTGTAAATAACGTCTTCAGGCCAAACGTCTTCGTAATGGTAATCTTTTGATTGTAGGGTATCTATAATGGTTGGTATCAGAAAGCCCGTCAATGTAAATGTGCTATCATGTTTCGGATCACATCCAATCTGCAACACTCGTTTGCCACGTCTTGCCAGGGCAATAGAAATGTTACAGCTGGTGGTAGACTTACCGATCCCACCCTTGCCGTAGACTGCTATTTTCACGCAAAGACCTCCTCTTAGTTAGTATGTTAGTTGAACAAACTTATTTTTCTGTTTGTATAATATTAGAAAAAAGTATGTAAGTTGATAATTGTTTTTTTCCAATCAAGTTAATAAAGAGAATATATTTTCTTTATTGAATAGAAAATTACTCTTACAACCTAGAATTTATTATAACATAGCTCTAGAGGGTTCGCTAGAGAAATGGTATAATTATTAAAGAGAATATTCCATTTCTCATATTTTTCTTTTTCGTCATTTTTATCAAACCGGTTAAATGCACAATAAAAATAGCTAATATAAAAAAGAATTTATTGATATTAGCTATTTTTATTGTGCATTTAATAAATTGATATATATATAAACAGATTTGTTTATAAGACAAACAAAGAATTCTTTAGATATGACTAGTATAAAACCCTCGCGGGACGATTGTCATCGGGATCACCGCTGGGTCTTCTAGCCATTTGAGAGGAATTTTCATACTATTTACTAAAGTAGAAAATTAACTGAACCATCCATAACTATGTAAACCTTTTCCTAACAAATTCACACCTAAATAACACATCCATACTACAAAAAATCCTAATGAAGCTACTAATGCTGGTTTTTTGCCATTCCATCCCTTAGTCATACGAATATGTAAATATATAGCAAATATTAACCAAGTAATTAATGCCCAAGTTTCTTTAGGATCCCAGCTCCAATAAGATCCCCAGGCTTCGTTAGCCCATACAGCACCAGAAAGAATGCCTATAGTTAATAAAGGAAATCCCATTCCAATAATTCTATAACTCCAGTAATCTATCTGATTTATTAAAGATACTCTGTAGAATTCAAAATAGACTAATTGGGAAGATTCAGAATTTTTAAGAGAAATATTGTTGTTGTTGACAGAAACTTCTCCATTTCTAGTTTCAGCTAGACTGAGTGTTAATAAAGTTACTGCTAATAAAGAACCGAACAAGAGTGCCCCATAACTTAATATCATCATACTTACATGCATCATAAGCCAATTAGATTGTAAAGCTGGCACCAGTACTGTAGATTGTTGCATTTCTTTAGGAAGTCCTAAAGTTGCAAATGTATAGGTTATCATCACACTTGGTGCTATTATCGCGTCAAGCCAATCGTTTTGAATTTTCTTGTCCAAAAAAAGATATGCTAATGCTAAACTCCATGCTAGGAATAAAGAAGATTCATATAAATTACTTAATGGAAGATGATCAGATATTAACCAGCGAATTAGTAATAACGCAGTAATACCAACAAAACCGACAATCATTGCTTTTTTTGAAACAAAACGGATTTCATTTGTACTGTATATTGTTAAATTAGCCCAAGACAAAAGACTTATTAAAAGAAAAATAATGAAGCAGAACTCAATAAAAATTTTTTCTAATATACTAGGTGTCATAAGAATTGTTTTCTTTTTATAAAAATACATTTATTTATATATTTATAGCATAGCCCCTTATTATATCACTTAAGAAATGGTAATACTATAGACTAGTTATATGATATATTAGCTAGTCATCAAAAAATTTTTCTTTAGTATCTTTTTTAGTATATTGTCATAGGATATTACTATCTTGTCATGGAATGATAAGATATTCCTATAAGGAAATAAGAGAGTTCTAGTTGTAAAATGCCGCCACTCGGACTCGAACCGAGATGCGTGAGCATTGGTTCCTAAGACCAACGTGTCTACCAATTTCACCATGGCGGCTTTTGATAAGATTATACCATCTTACTCTAAATTATGTCAATACTGTAGAAATTCTTTTTTGAAATACATTTTTTGTATTTTGAAATTGATTACCTTTCAATCATTATTTTCCCCAAGCAAATGAGGCCATTTATTTTTTTTTCTATTTTTTAGGTTTTCTTTATTAGGTCTTATCTTGAAACTTTTTTCAGTTATTTTTTTACTAATATCTGCTAAAACTTCTTAATTCTTGGTGTGATTTTCTTCAGTGGTAAATTGTTTATTGTGCAATTTATTCATCAATACATTTCCTCTTCTCTTGTGCTAATTTCTATTCGCATCTAAAAATCAATCCTATAGTAATGAAACTTTATCTTTTATTCGACTCAAAGAATTGTCCTTTCATGAACATAATAAATTCCTTATTTTACATACTTTAGACTAGTTGGGTATTTTGATTATAGAAAAGTTTATGTTTTTTCGCGTGTTGTTAATTTATATTCATCTTATTCATACAAATTCCGATTCACTCTAAGGGTAACATTCTCATGCCTTAAAAAGCTTTTATTATATGCATCCGCTTTTTCCTAGTCTATTACTTCGTAATATTGGTTCAAATATTAGTATATTATCTGTGAAAAGTTTTATCTGCATTAGGACAAGCCCTAATTAATGAATTCCCCCACAAGATATCTTTTTATATTTTAATATCCTTAGCCATATTTTTCGTTCGTTAGTAAGAATGTCATATCGAGTTGTACTCAAACATTTCACTATTCGCAACATCGATTATATTACTGAGGTTATTACTCCAATGGAAAGGAAACCTCGCAAATTCAAGAACTTATTAGAGATAATCCCTTGAGAAAAAAATTTCACCTTAAATATATACGCAGACTTAGAAAATTGAACTGCTTAACAGACAAATTCAGGTAACAACTTAATTTACCTGCTCAAATTCTTTATATTATTTATCTAATTACAGGGGGAATCAGATAAGAAAATATTGCATCCATGTTATAAGATGAAATTCTAATATAGTATTTTCTTTCTCCTCAATTTACCATCTTTTAGCTCAATTCGTGACAAATAACTCAAATTTCTCTTAAATTTCTCTTATAAACCCTAAGGTTAGTGGTAGTTGAAAGCTTTAGAAATTTAAGTTAGGAAGAGGGATTAATATTTATTATCTTATATTCTCTATGCTCTAAAATAATTTCATTATAAGAAGGGAAGGATTATATATTTAATATATCTTACTATCTATACTCATATATAATAAAGAATATAATAAGAAGAGACTTGCATATTAGAAATCCTTTCTCAATTCGGATTGGATTTTATAAAAGACAAGTTTTATTCTTTGTAACCCAACAATAAAAATAATACCAATTAATACTAATTAATAGAAAACGGCGATTTTGCTACATAGCTACATTCTATTTATTTTTGTTTATGTATATTAAAGTAGTAAGCTTGGTATATCCGTCGATTAAGTAAAATACAATTCAAGTATACGCTACTATTCACCTCCTTCATAACAAATTAAATCTTTTAAGTTAACTAAAGAAAATTTCCCATAGGAACTCTATCTATATATTATCATTAAGAAAAGCCTCTATCGTATTAGAAAATCGTCCATGGGAAGATTTTCCTAATTTACTAATTAATTTCCCTGTAATCTAAGAAACCTTGGAACTATTATTTGCAAGTGCCGCTTGCCATTTCGATGGTCAGGATAGAAAGTTTGTACTTGGTATTGAGAATCGATACAACCTAACGTCTGAGGGATTTTCTGACGTAAAATATCCTTGATATATAATAAATCATAAAATATATATTCTTTCCATATTATGGTATACTCCATCATGTGTTATCGGTGCTGTTACTTGGGTGTTCCAAGAATAATTATTACTTTTATATTTGAGTTTTATAGGACTTCTAGTTCTTTGTTCATTTGACAAGAATTTTACTGACTGTGGAGTCCACAACATTTTCCATCGTTTTTAGATTTATTACATTAGAAGGAACTTTGTTAGAAATAGATTAGGGTTCCGTAATATTTTTTTTGTACGATAGCACTTGCTCTTATATTTTTATACCTACTACAAGTTTTCCGATTAGTAGCAAAATGTTTTTTTTATATTTACAGCCACAATGATAAACAGAAATGCAATAACTAACAAAGGTTTTGATATATAAAAACAAAGAATATAGCGATTAAATTTTTACCATAAAACAAAAAATATAGTAAAATATATCAGAACCCCTCCACTCCCAATTCCATCCTAGTATTTATATCATGTTGATCTATTCTGGCTTATAAAGTATCCCTGATCTCTTTTTAGTTCATTTTATTAGATAACTTAATAAAATCTTCGTTGTTTAAACCATTTTTTTCAGTTAGTGAAAAAAATCAAAATA
>BQMB01000209.1:17500-22500 GCA_027943415.1 Closterium sp. NIES-67
ATTTTTGTTAATTTGTGATATTCATTCACAATTCCATAGAAAAAGTAAAAGATATTCTAGGAGATAGAAAGAGAAAAACAACCGAGTATTACCAGCGAGTATTACCAGGCTACTAGAATAGGTCTTAAATAACTTAGGAGTTTTGTGAAGAAAATTGAGAAAAGAAAAAAAGATGGTTCCATATGGAAGCCAATTAGTTACAGATCATATGTCACCCACCCCAAAAGATTTTTTTGAAATCGGCTATTTTTTCCATACATTTGTTACCACAAAACACTTATTATGTGGCACGACTAAGTTTGCGTATTGTGTTGCTTTTACCATATAGTGATAATTGTGTGGTACTTCGTTATTATTGCAGTTTGTCCACTAGAGCTCCTTTGTTTGAACTCTCTAAGCTTTGAAACAAAGAGCTCTCTATTCCTCCACATATACATCCATCGAAAGTTTGTTCTCCACGCAGTTGTAGAAACCAGGGTGGTATATCTCCTGCTGATGCTAATGGTATAACCTCGTCGTTTTTCACTGGTGCAAGATAAGAATAATTCAACTGGGTAAAGTTTAAGGTTAGATTTATTAAAGTCATGCCACGTGATGTCCGAACTAGAGAAGGATTGTGGATTGTATTTCCTTTTTGTTTCATACGCAAAAAACAAGCTACGGCTCTATAAAAAGTTTGTCTGGTCGGGCACTTCATTGTAATGTTATGCTGTTTTTCAAAAGACCGCAGGTCTTTGCAGTATCTTGTATACAAAAGGTTCGCTGGCAATTCATTTTCTGGTTGTACGACTAATACTTTTTCGAAGTATTTTATTGAGAATACATACAAAATTTAGGGCATGTTAATGGTGGTCGTTATGTTTTTTTCCATTGTTTGTATATTGTGGGAGTGGTTAAGGGGGAACGCTTGCGGTTTGTATTGAGATATTAGTCTGGCCCCCCCCTTTGCTTATGTGTATAATGTAAGTTGGTTGTTGTCGGTATCAGGCTCTTCTAGCCCAGTAGTTATCGCTAGTCATAGTCAGTACTTCGTAGGATATTGTAATGAACATTCGTTTTGGATCATTTTCGATAAGTTGTATGACTTTGGTGTCAAAAAACTTTCTGTTTCCAAAGATCATAACTGCATTGATAATGATTGGACCATATTCTGTGCGTTCGAAGCTCGTTCTGGCATATTTGTCTGCTTCACACTCAAGTTCAGTTTGTAAACAAACATGACCACTGATGCAATACGATGCCCCAGGTAGGTTTCGAACCTACGACCAATCGATTAAGAGTCGAAAGCTCTACCACTGAGCTACTGAGGCACACTAGCACACTATATATGATATATCTTCATTCCAAGTAGTTTCCAGCTAATAATTGCTGTAACATATGAATATCTAAAACTATGGTTTAAACTATGTTTTTTTTTAGTTTTATTGATGCATAAATTAATAACCTGTTTATTTATTTGTCTAAGAGTTGGTATGGTTTTGGCTTCCCTTCCCTAACCGAGGATACCGTGCTTAATTTTAAAAACATATTCCTCTGCTTGAAGTGGCCATTCATGAAGTATTGTGATGTCTTCTTGTAAGCCGCGTAGTGCCTGCTTCCACACACTGCGTGAGTCTGAGGCGACAGCTTTCTCAAGGGTAGAACTGTCTCGCCTGTTTCCAATAGATAATAAATATGATTTTTGGTTAATACAACAAGGTTTGCTTATCTGATGCCTGTATCAAACAATAATGTTGTAGTAATTCGGACAAGAGCAGAAAATATGTTCTTTTAGATTCTATCTTGCGTTCATAATAGTATGTTAGTATATTCTTCTTGTTCCCTCCGGCCCCTTGGTTTTCTTTTTTAGCCCATCCTTTTTTTTTCTCCTATCTCCAGCTATTCCAGTTTTTTTCATACTATTTTCCATACTGAAGCAAATCATGGGACCACGCATATTTATAGCTTATAGATAGAAATCCAAAAAGGGGGGCTGAAACTGTATGGCGCTAATACGTCTTGTAACCTCGATACAACTGTACGGTATTCTTACAGTTTTGTACAGTTTAGTGACACTCTTGCATTTCAAGCTTCTATCAGATCTCCCTCAAATGGCTATATCATCATCAGATAATGAAACTGTTATTACTCTTTCACCTAGAGCAACTATACTCTCTATCTCTGTCATGAATTCGATGATTTTACTAGTTGAATGTGGGATAGCACTCTACATTTTTTTGTCGTCTACCAAGCATTTTGGGCTGTTTTGAAGAGAATGCATGGACGTGTGTCGAAGAGTTTCAAGGTACTGAGGCTTTTATGTTATGTGTATATCTTTTCTATAGGATTCTCAAGTTTTTTTAATCTTTGTGGGGTGGTAACGCTATAAACATTTTCTTTAGAAAATAACAGCAAATCATACAGGAACTTATATTAATTAAGAGTATATGTTGACTCGTAAATGTATACGATAACCAATTCAGTTTTGTAGTATGACTAGGTGCCGAACTCAAGTTTTCCTAATTAAGCAAGTCGCATTCTGTTGGCCAAAAAGAATCACAAGTCTACGAGAGAAATAGTTCATGGGAAGACTAAATCAAATTGAATCATCCAAAGATTTTTATATTGTGGAATAGACGGGCGAGGAGGGACTTGAACCCCCGACTCCGCGGTTCGTAGCCGCGTGCTCTAATCCGCTGAGCTACACGCCCTTAGGTACTTTGACGGACATTACTTTGTAAACAAAGTATATCATACATTCCTAGAGAGAACAAGCAGACCCTAAAATTAATATCCCCACATTTACTAACATCAAAGAGAAATCTTTTGCATACTACAAAATGATTCTAAAATTCCTACTGTAGACTACTGCACGATACTGTACAGTACCGAACGTTACTGAACAGTACTCATAAATCCAATCGACTCAACACTCCCATATACATACTCAAAAAAAAAACAAACAGTGCGCGAGGTGTTGGTATACACAAAACCTAGGTTCTGTGTATATGAACATGGGGGTGTAGACAAAACGTGGGTTCTGTGTACATCTTGTCTATGAGAAATTAATTGTCGCAAAAAAAATTTGTGGACCGGGAAAAGAGCTTAAGTCGCATGAATTTTTGAGCAAGAAGATGACTTCTTGAGAATCTGCTTTGAGCATACTTTCGATTGTTATCACAATGGATATCGTGTGAAGAAGAAAGGAACAAGGTCAAGATATGAAGGGGGAGGAGGGATTACTCATAATGGTGTCACAAATGTTGCAAAAGAAGCATAAAAAAAACTTTTTACGAATAAGACTTGTTGTTGCAAGTTCTTTTTTTAGAGTGGGATTGGGCATCAAAGACTAGTTGTGAACTAATCAAGAAAGAATTTCTTAGGGAAGGGTGTTGCAGTGTTACAAAACGGATATGATTAATAAACTTTTTTCAAAGAAGACTTGTTGTTGCAAGTTTCCCATCTCGGCTATCAAGACAAATTCCTCGTCAATTAGGAGGGGGAGTTAGTTATGATTCATTAGAATATGACATATTAATGAGAGATTACTTATTACTGAGAATCATAAACTTATAATAATACTAACCTAGAGAGAAAAGATTCTATTCATCTCTAATAATAAAAAAGGATTTTATTAAAGCATAAAAGTGCTTCATGAGCGAATTCTATATAGTGGACCATCTTGGAGGGCGATGAATGTCAAATAACTTACAACGACAAGTTATGTTTGAAAAGAATTGCTAAACGAGGACATTTTGTGACACTTGCGACACTATTCCCTAAGAATCCATTTATTATCGTATCTGCCCTTCTAAATCATGAAAAAAACTTGCAACAACAAGTCTTCTTTGAAAAAGGTTTGCCAATTTAATTTGGGTTGGGTCATTTGCAACATTTGCGAAACCATTTCCAAATAATTTATTGGAACTAATCATTTGCTTCACCTTTGCATTTTCCCCCCTACCATCTCTTAACCTTTCCACACTATATAATCCTCCGTTATATAGAAATTCCCTCCTAGTTTATCTAATGATGTTGCCAGTTTGGATCTTCCTTCAATAATTCCACGAATTAGGTGTTACAAGTGTTACAAAATCTCCGTTTTTCAAGAACTGGCCAATACGTTACCTACTTCCGTCTAAGACCAATTCACTTAGAATTCACGATTTCTTTTTGAAATACCAAATCTCTCAACTAATTTGCTGCTTGGAGGATTAGGAATCAATGGTAGTATAAATCAATTAAGTCGCAAGGATATTAGAGGTTGCAATAACAGTAACATCTTTGCAAGGACTGAGCTTACTACCTGATTCGGAGCAGCGGGATTTGAACCCACGACCTCCACCACCCCAAGATGGCACGCTACCAAGCTGCGCTATGCTCCGTAAAGGATACTCTGATATTTATTTTAGCTTGCAAACCCATTGGGTAGCAGCACTTTTGATTTATCGAAGAAATAGCAATAAAAAACACATACACACCTAAGTTTCCCAATTGGTGAAAAAGAATCAAAACAACTATCCTACTCGGGGCTAGAATGCAAACCAAATAGACAACTTATTTCAAGAGAGTATCAGCCAATTTGTATATTCAGAAGAAATGGAATGTAAGTGGCTTGCCGGGACCATCGTAGGGAACTGTACCTCCTAGGTCACAAAGAGGCTGATGGTATTGACAATGACAGTCTATAGAGATAAAATAAGTACAAATCCTGGTGCCTTAGGTGCAGAGGAAACACGCCAATCCATCCCGAACTTGGCGGTGAAACTCTGTTGCGGTGACAATACTGCAGGGGGAGCCCTGTGGAAAAATAGCTCGGCGCCAGGGTAAAAACCTGACTTAACAATGCATTATCTAAGGGTATTTTTTAATTACATGACAACCTCCCTAGGAGGATATACTCTTACCTATAAGGAGTGGAAACAGAAGAGAAATGGGGAATCTTATGTCTTCTTGACACACACTTTGCGATCGTAAAATAAAATTACAAAATGATTTTCATCACTTTTTCCATTGCTAGA
>BQMB01000209.1:27500-46322 GCA_027943415.1 Closterium sp. NIES-67
ATATTCATTTTTTTTTCAAGAAAAATTATACATGATGGTATCACAAAAAAACTTAAGACACGAAGATACCTATAATAATTTTCCAAAAACTAGGAATAGTTTTGTAAAAGCAAAACGTCATATTAATGCAATTCGTCTAGAAGGATATCTTAAAGAGAATTCTTTCTCTTTTAACCAATTCGATAAGAATCTATTATCAAAAAAGAGAAAAAAGTCTTTAAACGAAAAAATCTTTCAATTCATACCAAAGATACTAGATTGTGAAGAACCACAGGATAATTCTCTTGTTCCAAATGAGTTGTTGAAAAAAAAATGGAATACATACAGTTCTATACATTCAGGATTATCTTCTCTTGAAGATAAATGGCAATCTTATGATTCTTTTGTTGAAGGAAAAGTCCCTTCTTTCATACATCCTGAAATATTAGTTCGTATTTTACGTACTCAAATAGAAGACGTATCCTTAATACACTTATTTAGACAAATATTACATAAAAACATTTGTGAAGTAGACAAAAAAAATTCTTTGAACAAGAATTTTCTATCCAGTATATTAGGAAAAATGTTATTGAACTGGTATACATTAGAATACGATAAATTCTTCATATTCCATATATCACATTTGCTATTGCCAAATAACTCTTTAGATCAATCTTCAATGAATGATTTAAGTAGTGCAAAAAAGATTACAATATGGAATTCCAATGTATCTAAAACAAATGTATCTAAAAAAAAGGAAGCAAGTTGTAAAAAAAAAATATATTCAACTTCTTATAAAGAACCCTTTTCTTATGAAAAAAATTCCATTACTTATAAATACATACGTGCAAAAAATATTTGCTTTTTGAATCTACAAAATTCATCAAAAAACAAATCTGTTATAGAACACAGATATCTTAATTTCTTGCAATATCGTATAGGATTTGTATGTAATTCAAATAAACTCAAAACTGTTTTAGTAGAAAGTCCTAGTCTTTTTTTAGGTTTTCTATTACAGTTCAAAATCAAAAACACATTTCTTCGTATACATATATATACTGATCACTTAAGATGTTTGTTTAATAGAAAATCTCTAGTCATATTGAATCCATTACTATGGCTTATGCGAATATTAGCCACATATCGCTTTTGTACTTCTTTTGGGTATCCAATTAGTAAATCAGCATGGTCAACGTGCTCTGATATTACGATTATAGATCGATTTAAACAAATCAGAAATAGTCTGCTTAAGTATTATAGTGGATCTATTAATCAAAAAGACTTATCACGTATCAACCATATCTTACATTACTCATGTGCAAAGACATTAGCATGTAAACATAAGACTAATCTTAGAAAAATATGGAAAAAATATGGGAAACAACTTGTAAACCATTATCAACTTGAAAAAACTAGAAACAGACTTCTATCAGAAAAAAATCTGATAAGTTATTCAAAAATGAATATAAGATGGTGGAATTCTTACTTGAAAAAACCTGATCCTATGAGTACTTTGTTAGAAAACATTTATCGTTTACAAAAAAACTAGAAACATACATAATAAAGTTAATCAAAAGAAAAATCATACTCCTATATCTTTTCTTTAAGAACTATACAAAGAGAGCCGTGTGCAATGAAAGTTGCAAGCACGGTTTGGGAAGAGGTTGTTTTAGAAAATAATAAACTCAAAAATTAACCGACTTTCATCCGACTAGTTCCGGGTTCGAGTCCCGGGCAACCCATCTTCTAAAATGCTAGTAATTATAGAGTTAAAACATAGTTCTCTTGAAGTTGTCAAAAAAATCAGAGAACTATGTTTTTGCAATGAGAGTCATTCGATTTTTTGATGATTTTCTAAATAATTTTCTCTATGCAATTTAATTTTTGTAAATAGTTTGTACACATCTTATACAATCAAATCTTTGAGTATAACTTGACAGCATCAGGAGATGTGGTGTATAATTCGTTATAGCCAGGATAGCTCAGTCGGTAGAGCAGTGGACTGAAAATCCTCGTGTCACCAGTTCAATCCTGGTTCCTGGCATATGATTTTTCATTATTCATATAATAACTAAATATTCTTCTTATAAGTATGTATATATATATATTCGAATGAATAATATCATAATTTACCAAAAATTTTTATCTGATAAGGTAAAAATTTTTGGTAAATTATGATATATAATATTATTTATATAAAATTATATATCATAATATTAAAAAAAACTGTTTTTTTAATATGCATCTTGCAACTCATAAAAATCAGGAGTAATATAATCTTTCCGAAGTGGCCAACCTAGCCAACTATCTGGCATCAATATTCTTTTTAAATGAGGATGACTGTCATATACAATTCCTAACATATCGTAAGATTCTCTTTCTTGGAAATCAGCACTTTTCCAAATCCAAAATGCAGATGGAACCCTAGGATTTTCTCTAGAAACAAATAATTTAATACAAACTTCTTCCGGCTGATCTGCACAATCTTGCACTTTAGTTAAATAATAAACACTTGCCAATGGGCCTCCTGGAGCAACATCATAAGCACATTGTAAACGTAAATAATTAAAGCCATACACATATAATGCAACTGCAACCGAAGGCCAATCCTCAGGTCTAACTTCTACCATTTCGACTCCCTGATAATCAAACCCAAGAGGTCTATGAGCGAGTCCATGAGTAGCTAGCCAAGCAGATAATCGACCTTGCATTTGAGAAGCATTCTTTAAATAAGAATCCGCCATATTACCTTTCCTGTTATTTCAAAAATATAAATTGTTTCATTTTCTTGATATTGTTTTTTCTTACCTATCTACCAATTGACTAGAAGAAGTTTCAAAAGAACTTTCTAAGATACGTTCTAAAGGAAGTTCTAAAGAAGTATCAATTTCATTACCAGGAGTACGACGAAGGGTTTTTTGATCGTAATTACCAGTATGGATTGCAGGAACTGGTTCTAATTTATGCAATAAACTAAAACAGCGTTGACTTTGTTTAAAAGTAGCTTTCTCATGTGCAGTTTCCTGTCCCACTTTTTTACGCAACTTAGTTACAGCATCAAAAATCGCTTCTGGTTTTGGTGGACAACCAGGCAAATAGACATCTACTGGAATTAATTTATCTACGCCTCTTACAGTACTATAAGAATCGGTACTAAACATTCCACCCGTAATAGTACAAGCTCCCATAGCAATGACATATTTAGGTTCAGGCATTTGTTCATACAAACGTACTAAAGAAGGTGCCATTTTCATTGTAACAGTACCTGCTGTAATGATTAAATCTGATTGGCGCGGACTGGATCTAGGAACTAAACCATACCTATCAAAATCAAAACGTGAACCAAGTAAAGAAGCAAATTCAATAAAACAACAACTTGTTCCATAAAGCAAAGGCCACAAACTGGATAATCTAATCCAATTAGAAAAATCATGAAAAGTCGTTAGAATCACAGAGTCAGATATATCTTCTCCGTTAGGTGAGAAAGCCATGGGATTCGTAACGAAATTGTCTGTCGAATCCTTAGCAGAGTTAAAAGAATTAATATTTTTGGAATTTATGACCATTCTAGTGCTCCTTTACGCCATGCATAAATTAACCCAACGATTAGAATTACAACAAAAACTAAAACTTCCACAAAAGCTAAAACTCCTAAATCATCAAAACTCATAGCCCATGGATACAAAAAGACTGTTTCAACATCAAAAACGACAAAAACTAAAGCAAACATATAATAGCGAATCTGAAATTGTATCCAAGATTCACCCATTGGTTCTATACCTGATTCATATGTAGTACGTTTTTCCGGAGTTTTACTAGTAGAAGGTGCTATCAGACTAGATACCGTAATCGCCAAAACAGGAATTAAGCTAGCTATTAGCAAGAAAACCCAAAAGTATTCATATTTTGGTATTGTAGACATAGTAAAATTTGAAAGTATAAAGAGTAGATTTTGTTCTAAAAAAATCTTATTTTATTTATTTTTTTCTTTCTGAAGAAAATAGAAAGAAATACATTATGAGAAATATACCGTATACGGTATATTTTGTTTGAAGTTAATAAGATTTACAAATTTATTATACAACCAATCTAGCGTAGATAACTATCTAATTAGATAAAATCTTATCATAACGGTTGTATTTTTTATTTTTTATAATAAGTTTAGGAAAGTAGTATTGAAAACCTCGAATAAATATCACTTGGGGCTATACGGATTTGAACCGTAGACATTCTCGGTGTAAACGAGGTGCTCTACCGCTGAGCTATAGCCCCAAGACATATTATACATCGAGGATAATATTGTTGTCAATACATAAAAACATATCTCTTGACCAAGAGATTGTCGAAAGGTAAAATACATATTGATGCCTACTTAACTCAGCGGTTAGAGTATCGCTTTCATACGGCGAGAGTCATTGGTTCAATTCCAATAGTAGGCAAATTCTGTGGATATTTTTTATTATTCACTACTTCGTAGTGTAGAAAGAACAATTATGTCACTATTTATATTGGCAGAATTGTCGTAGCCATACATTCATACCTTGGTGAATTCAAAATTCACCAAGGTATGAATCAATGAAATTTTGACATACGGAATTAATTATAAGCTGAAGCAGGATTTGCATTAACAGCTTCTAATCTTGCCTTTGCTCTTTGAAAAGCTAAATTAGCTTCGATGGTCTGTTTACGACCTGTTGCTTGATTTAAGTTTTCTTGAGTCAATTCAAAACTTTTTTGAGCTTCTTCACGATCAATATCACTAGCTTTTTCTGCTTCGTTAACCAAAATAGTCAATTGATTATTTTCAATCATGGCAAACCCCCCCATCAAAGCCATTGTTGACCATTGACTATTGATGCGTATTTTCATAATGCCAATGTCTAATGCAGTTAACAAGGGAGCGTGATTTGGCAAAATACCAATTTGACCACTATTAGTTGATAAAATAATCTCTTGAGCTTCAGAATTCCAAACAATACGATTGGGGGCCATCACACGAAGATTTAATGTCATAATTTTTATGCACTCTCCACTTGTATGGTTGCAGCTTTGGCAGTAGCTTCGTCAATATTACCAACCAGATAGAAGGCTTGTTCTGGAAGATGGTCTAACTCTCCAGACAGAATCATTTGAAAACCTTTAATAGTTTCTGCTAAACTGACATATTTTCCTGGAGATCCTGTGAATACTTCCGCAACAAAGAATGGTTGAGACAAGAAACGTTCAACTTTACGAGCTCTTGCTACAACTAAACGATCTTCTTCAGATAGTTCATCTAATCCAAGAATTGCAATAATATCTTGTAATTCTTTGTAACGTTGTAATGTTCTCTTAACACCTTGAGCAGTTTCGTAATGTTCTGCACCTACAATCCATGGTTGTAACATAGTAGAAGTAGAATCCAAAGGATCAACAGCAGGATAAATACCTTTTGCTGCTAAACCACGAGAAAGTACAGTAGTAGCATCTAAGTGAGCAAAGGTAGTAGCTGGAGCAGGGTCAGTTAAATCGTCTGCAGGTACATAAACAGCTTGAATAGAAGTAATAGATCCTTCTTTAGTAGAAGTAATTCTCTCTTGTAAACCTCCCATTTCTGTAGCAAGAGTTGGCTGATATCCTACTGCAGAAGGCATACGTCCTAGCAAAGCAGATACTTCAGAACCTGCTTGTACAAAACGGAAAATGTTATCAATGAACAATAAAACGTCTTGTTTGTTAATATCTCTGAAGTATTCAGCCATGGTTAACGCAGTTAAACCTACGCGCATTCTAGCTCCAGGAGGTTCATTCATTTGACCATATACCAAAGCTACTTTAGATTCAGAAATATTTTCTTCATTAATAACTTTGGATTCTTTCATTTCCATGTACAGGTCATTTCCTTCACGAGTACGTTCACCTACTCCACCAAAAACGGAAACGCCACCATGTGCTTTAGCAATATTATTGATCAATTCCATGATCAATACTGTTTTGCCTACACCAGCACCTCCAAATAGTCCAATTTTTCCTCCTCGACGATATGGAGCTAATAAATCTACAACTTTAATACCAGTTTCAAAAATAGAAAGTTTTGTATCTAATTGAGTAAATGCTGGAGCAGATCTATGAATTGGAAATGTAGTAGTTACATTAACTGGACCAAGTTCATCTACTGGTTCACCAAGTACGTTAAAAATTCTACCTAAGGTTACTTCTCCAACAGGTACGCTTAAAGGAGCTCCAGTATCAATTACTTCCATTCCTCTCATTAGACCATCAGTAGCACTCATCGCTACAGCTCTAACTCTATTATCCCCTAGAAGTTGTTGTACTTCGCAAGTTATATTAATTTCTTGACCTGCTGGATTTTGTCCTTTCACTACCAAAGCATTATAAATATTAGGCATTTGACCAGGAGCAAATGCTGCATCTAGAACAGGACCGATAATTTGGGTAATACGTCCTATGTTCTTGGTAGTAGCTACTGACACTCCAAGTGCGAGATAGGTAATATTCATGGGAAGCCTTTTGGCGAAATTGTTTGTATTTTAACTGATGATTAGGCATCTTGCATCAATTCAATCGATTAATAAATAAGATTTTTGTTCTTTATAGACAAATTATATAGTAAAAGAACAATTCAATCTTTACTTAAAACGTATCATGATGTACTACTTTAGTCAAGTAATGGTATAAAGTCTTTTCAGTATCTTCTAAATGATATAGCAAAGCTTATCAGAAAAATGTTGTATAAATCAGCTACCACAATGTAGAATGAAGTTGTACTGAACAAATAAGGTAAAATGTGTTGCAATCTTCTCACTTTTATGTTACATTGTTCACATGGTATTCTATATATTTCGAGCAGACCTTGTGCTTCCAATAGTTATTAATTGACTTGTAGGGAGAGACTTATGTCACCACAAACAGAGACTAAAGCTGGTGCTGGCTTTAAAGCAGGGGTAAAAGACTATCGTTTAACTTACTATACTCCTGATTATGAAACCAAAGAAACCGACGTTTTAGCTGCATTCCGTATGACTCCTCAGCCAGGAGTTCCTCCAGAAGAAGCTGGTGCAGCGGTAGCAGCTGAATCTTCCACCGGAACATGGACTACTGTTTGGACTGATGGTCTTACTAGCCTAGATCGTTACAAAGGTCGTTGCTATGATATCGAACCTGTACCTGGAGAAGAAAACCAGTACATCGCATACGTAGCATATCCTTTAGATCTATTCGAAGAAGGCTCTGTTACTAACCTATTTACTTCCATCGTAGGTAACGTATTCGGATTTAAAGCTCTTAGAGCTTTGCGTCTAGAAGATTTACGTATTCCAGCTGCATACGTAAAAACTTTCCAAGGCCCTCCTCATGGTATTCAAGTAGAAAGAGACAAACTAAATAAGTACGGTCGTCCTCTATTAGGTTGTACTATTAAGCCTAAACTAGGTTTATCTGCTAAAAACTATGGTAGAGCTGTATATGAATGTTTACGTGGTGGATTGGATTTCACCAAAGATGATGAAAACGTAACTTCCCAACCTTTCATGCGCTGGAGAGACAGATTCTTGTTTGTAGCTGAAGCAATCTTCAAAGCTCAAGCTGAAACTGGCGAGATCAAAGGGCATTACCTAAATGCTACTGCAGGTACTTGTGAAGAAATGATGAAGAGAGCAGCTTATGCTTATGATTTGGGTGTACCAATTATTATGCATGACTACCTAACCGGTGGTTTCACTGCTAACACCAGTTTAGCTCATTATTGCCGCGATCATGGTCTTCTTCTACACATTCACCGTGCTATGCACGCAGTTATTGATAGACAAAAGAACCACGGTATTCACTTCCGTGTATTAGCGAAAGCTCTACGTCTATCTGGTGGTGACCATATCCACTCTGGTACTGTAGTTGGTAAACTAGAAGGTGAACGTCAAGTAACCCTTGGATTCGTAGATCTTCTTCGTGATGACTACACTGAAAAAGATCGTAGCCGTGGTATTTACTTTACTCAAGACTGGGTAGCTCTTCCTGGGGTTCTACCAGTAGCTTCTGGTGGGATTCACGTATGGCATATGCCTGCTTTGACTGAAATCTTTGGAGACGATTCTGTACTTCAATTTGGTGGTGGTACTTTAGGTCACCCATGGGGTAACGCTCCTGGAGCTGTAGCTAACCGTGTTGCTCTAGAAGCATGTGTGCAAGCACGTAACGAAGGTCGTGATCTTGCTCGCGAAGGTAACGAAGTAATTCGTGAAGCTGCTAGATGGAGTCCTGAATTAGCTGCTGCTTGTGAAGTATGGAAAGAAATCAAATTCGAATTTGATACTATGGATACTCTATAGTATTTTCTATTTGACACAAAGTTGCTAACTGTGGAATAATCTTTGGGAAGTATGGAACTCTTTATAATTCTATACTTCCTAAAGATTATTCCACAGTTAGATTATATAAGCTAAATTAATAAAAAAGATAACAAAAGCTCTTGAATTATCAATGTCTCTAAAAAAAACATATGGAATGAATTTCTGGAGAAATCTATATAACAATGAAGGAATATATGATGAGGAACATAAAGAGTGTCCTTGAGGTTTCTCAAGGACATTCTTTGTCTAATGTAAAAAGAAACATCTTGTAGAAAAAAACATGTTAGTTTTTTTTGCCATAAGATATTTATAGTATAAAACTATTTATTAGTATATATCTATTTTTTCATTAAAAGTGTCTTTATTTGAAGAAAAGCAAAAATCTAATCTTTTAAACGTCCAGTAATTTTAAGCCAATTCTGTGCTTCAATATAATTGTTAGGCGCTAAAGCAATAGCTTGTTTCCAATAATTAGCAGCTTGATCAAACCAAGCTTCAGATGTTTCAGAATCACCTTGTTCAATGGCTTGTTCTCCTCGGGCAGGATAGGGACAAAGGTAGCCCCCCCTTGAGAACCGTACTTGAAAGTTTCCTGTTTCATACGGCTCAAATATGGAATTAGTTTTATTCTAAGCAGAAAATTACTAATAGAATCATACTTGCATATATAACATGTTGCATGCTTATATAAAAACATATTCTATTACTTAGAATAAAGTATTTAAAACATAAGTTTTCTTTTAATAATAATAATTATCATCAAATCATTAGAATCAAAATATCTAGCTTCCTACTCATCAACATATACGATATTATTTTATTGATAAGTAACTACTCTATTTATGTAAAAATTCTTTTTTTATAGAAAAATATTCTATACATAAGATAAAGATTTCTCTTTAGGATTTAGCTCTACGCCACTGCTTTATAGAAAATCTTTTTTATTACAGTAAAAAGAAAATAAGCAGAAAAAACATTTATATCGTTTCAGGTCCATTTTCGATATAAGATCTTTATGACGCTTAACTTACTAATTCATTTAGTTTATCCATAGAGACAACTAGTCTCCCATTTGGACTATTGGACTATAGAAAAAATAGGGTTTAGATAACAGCTCTTATACATCAAAAATGATATACATGTTATCCATTTTTTTTATAGCAAGAAAAAACGAGAAAAGAATTCTCAAATATTACAAATTAAGTAGTCGCACGTAATGACAGATCACAGCCATATTGTTCAAAGCTTGAGGTAAAGATGGATTTCTTTCAAGTGCTTGAAAATAATATTCTAAAGCTTTAGCATGCTCTCCATTACTGGTATGAATTAAACCTATATTATATAATATATAACTACGGTCATAAGGATCAATTTCCAAACGCATAGCTTCATAATAATTTAACAAAGCTTCTGCATATTCACCTTCTGATTGAGCTGACATTCGTTACGATCGCCTATAATAAAAAAGGCTCCGTTTCAAAACCGTACATGAGATCCACTTCTCATACGGCTTCTCCTAGCTAGCTTACCATGTGAAGAATATGAGTTATTATTCTTCAGTAAATATTACTAACAGGGGCTAGTGCTTGTACATAGACATCTCTAGCCATCCTTCTAGACAGAATCAGTTACGGATATAAGTTGAATTTCAGTAACAATTGAATGTCTATTTGTTTGTTTTCAACACTTTGTTTTATGATAACATGCCCTGACATTTTCCGATGGTTTTATGGATATCCAAAAAATAGATGAGATGGATCCTATTTTCCTAACCATATATGCTTAGTTGTGAATAATTAAATAATCAAGTCTATATATCAACTATTACGAAAACTTTTTCTTGTCAGTTTCTCTACGTAGCTTGTTACCAAATGTACATATCTATTATAGATAACATCATTTCAATATCAGATATTTATGCGTAGATAATATTTATTGAAAGATAAATATGTAATGCACTCTATAATAGAATTATCCTCTTTGCTTTATGTTAGAAAAGAATCCCCATAGAGGACTGTGTCAACTTATGGATACATAGCGGAGAGTCTTACACTTAGGTTTACTCTCACTCAGTAAGAATTTCACAATTTTTATTTATTAACTGTGTATTAGTATACAATATAATATACTAAATAACAAATCGCACCATCTCGATAATAAGTAAAAGCTTCTTTTTCTCTTTGTGTAGTAGGAATGATTCTCAATAATAAATCTGCTACAATTGTAAATGTTTTATCAATAAAATTGTCATTCCGTTGCGATCTTGGCATTTTGATTTATATATAATAAATATTGATAACTATTTTTTGTTTAAAAAGGGAATTTGATGAGAAATCTTTTAATATATTATAAAAAAATATATTCAATTCAAAATTTTTCAAATCATATACATTACAAAAAATTTTTTATCAATTAAATAAATTTATAAGATATTTTTAATTGATAAAAATATACAACAAAAAAGTATATTTATGAATCCATTTAATTTATAAAAGACAATAGACAATATAGAATATACAATATAGAATATACAATATAGAATATACAATATAGAATATACAATATACAATATACAATATATAATATATATATATATATATATTGCCTACTAAAAAATTGTACCTAAAAATTCTAAATAATGAAGAGGACTACTAGTATAAGTAGAATCTCTGTTTTATGAGAAAAAAATCAAATAAAAAATCCTTGAAATTATTCTTCTTAATATAAATTGTATTAAAAACTATCGCCTATAATATATTGAATAAAAATATGTAAAATCATAGTATAGTAATGTATACATAAACGACTGTGACTAATTCAATTCATACATGAACATATTCTTTTCCAAATTTTATAAAAAAAAAAATTCTAAGGGTTGCTATGACACAATTCCTAATATAGACTACCTTAACGACAAGGAAAGATGGCCGAGTGGTCGAAGGCGTAGCACTGGAAATGCTATGTAGGCTTTTGTCTACCGAGGGTTCGAATCCCTCTCTTTCCGCTTTCACTAGAAGGAGATAGAACATCTTTGTTTTTTTTCAAAAAACACTTAATCTAATTATCTTCTTTGAAAAAAAACAAAGATGTATCTTCAAAAAGATCTAGATAAATATATGGCAAAGTTAGTAAGAGGTAGGCTTAATTTGAAAAAAGAAAAAGATTCAAATACTGTTTCATTGAACCATTGATTAAAAAACAATGAATGGCATTCAAGACTTTTTCCTTACATAGAGAATGAATCTCATAAAAGAGGGATTTTGAAAAAAAAAAGAGAAAAAAGAGGAGAAATAGTGTGAAGATATTAATATTAAGCTTGACGTGAGTAATACTCTACGACTAAAAGTTCATTGACTTTTATTCCAACAGATTTGCGATTCACTAGTTGATTTACTGATGCTTTATAAGTTTTAGGATTAAATCGTAAATGACTAGGTAATTTTGATTGTTTAAAATTACTTAAATTTTTTTCTACTAAAACTCGAGATCTAACTCGATCTGGAATTACAATTACATCTTGAGGTTTACAACGATAACTAGCTATATCGACTACACGATCATTAACCATTACATGTCCATGATTCACAAGTTGTCTAGCTGCAGGTATTGTAGGCGCCATACCTAAACGAAAAACAGTATTATCTAAACGCATTTCTAATAATTGTAAAAGAACTTGACCTGTTGACCCTTTGGCTCTTCTAGCAATACGAACATATCTTAGTAATTGACGTTCTGTAATACCATAATGAAAACGTAACTTTTGTTTTTCTTCTAAACGAATACGATATTCAGATTTATCTTTACGTGCAGATTGGGTATTGGCACGTGTAGTATTAAGTACTGAGTAAGAAGTTAAACCTGGTAATGGTGTTTCAAGACGACGTACAATTTTGACACGAGGTCCTCGATAACGAGACATAATTTCTCCTTTTTTTATAAAAAATTTGATGAATATAAAACAAATAAGATTGTTTTGCTGAATCTCATCTTTGTTATTTGTTAAATCTATTTTCTTACTTTGAATCCATCAGAAAAAAAAGTAAGAAAATTTTTGGTTTCTAGTCAATAGTACCATATAATTTCATTTCAAAAAATATGAAAATGTTTTCATTTCATCAAAAAAGAATATCTTTTCATTAATTAAATCAATAGATATGCAAGAAATTTATGAGGGATTGTTTAGAAAACAAAATACTACAAAAAAATCTTATTCTATTTCATAGAATAAGATCTTGCGTAAGTTTTTTTAAATAAAAATCAATTTTCTTGTAGAAATCAATGAAAATTTAAGCTCTTAGTGAGCCTGCTATCGGAGTCGAACCGATGACCATCGCATTACAAGTGCGACGCTCTGGCCTCTGAGCTAAGCAGGCTTTAGAAATAGAATATATATGAATATATGGTATAGTATTACCAATTATTTGACAATTCATATATTTACATAATGAACAAACTAATTATACACAAAATAATAGAATTCGCAATTATCTTCTATCAAAATACAAATGACATTCCTGATATTTCCTTTAGGAACTTGAATGTTATGAGTTCTATCTACTAAGACAAGTTTCAAGTTTTTTTCTAGATTGATTCAATCTGGTTGAATATTGACTAAACACCATTTTTTTCCTAGGGAAATGGTAGGAGCAAATAGACAAATTTGATCACTTCTATGTTTCTAAACATATCACTTGTAATTTGTATAAAAAACCTCATATAATAAGATACCAAGAAACTATGGGGGCATGGCGGAATTGGTAGACGCAACGGACTTAACAAATAATTGAGCCTTACTAAGGAAACTTAATAAGTGAAAGCTTTCAGATTCAGAGAAACCTAGGATGATCCATAACAAGGTAACCCTGAGCCAAATCCTAAAAATATAGAAAACAATATAGGAAAGGTGCAGAGACTCGATGGAAGCTATTCTAACGATAGTGAATTTTCTTATTCATAAAAAGAATCTATTCAAAAAATTTTACTAGACGAGAATAAAGGGAGAGTCCATCCTACAAGCTGATAAAAAGCCGCAATGAGAATTGCAGTAGGAAGAAAATCCGTAGATCGTACAGATTGTGAGGGTTCAAGTCCCTCTGCCCCCATATATATACCATATACTTGATCCTTTTTTAAGTAACCACCTCTTGGTCTTGAAAATATTTTCTATTAAATACACACAGAATAATTTTATCTACAATTAGTAATTTAGCTTCACCAGGTAAAAAAAGACAAGGAAAATTCAACAAAACATTGTCTTGTTTCTTTTTTTTTTGAAAAGAATAGAGAGAAGAATTTATTCCAAGACAATATAACCTAATATGTTCAATGTAATCAAAACTTAAATTTTTTCCAATATATTCGTATATAAATTTTCTTAAGATACGTCTTTGAAAAACTAGAGGAAAAGAACGAAACAATGGAATACTGATACCATGACTAGGTATTTTCGGTATATTCTTAGAAACATCAATTTGAACTTTTGCAAGGATAGAACAAGTAAGACGTGTAAGATAAATGTTTTCAGCATGTACAATTTCTGACCATTTAGCTAAGGCTTGATCAAATTGAGGATTATAATGCAATCTGATATAAGGTATCAATCGATGACGAATCCGATTCCTACTTATTCGAACACTACGATTACTAGGATCTGGCCAAGCAGGAAAAGACCAATCATTTAATAATTTTCGAATTTCTGTACGTGTAAGATCTAATAATGGACGAATTAATTGTAAAGAGATGATATTTTTATAAAGAAAAATCTTATGAGAAGATTTTTCATATTTTAAAATTCTAGAAGAGATTGTTTTAGTAAGCATCCAATTTTTCCATGGAAGATATCGTAGATAAGTAAGTTTTCTTTTCCAACTTAATGACTGAATACCTTCTAAACCACTCCCTCTAATTAAATTATATATTAATGTTTCAATACGATCACTTGCACTATGAGCTGTTACAACAGCAGTATAGCCATTATCAATTGCAATAGTTTGAAGAATTTGATAACGCCAATGTCGTGCAACAGTTTCTTGCATTACTGGTTCTATAGTTACAGCTTGATAGTAATCAATTTCCATACTCGTAGCTAACTTGGCTATATGTTTTGATTGTAATATAGAACTAGGATTCCATCTATGATCACAATGTACGATACCCAATCGCCATTCCCATTTCTTTTCTAAATCATAGAAAATCCTCAAAAGACATATTGAATCTTGTCCACCAGAAACTGTAATTAAAACTTTTTCAAACGGTTGTAATAAACTTCGTTCAGATAAATTGTTGTTAATTTTACGTAATATATTAACATCTGCAATTTTTTGCTGATATTTCATTATTAATGAATCAATATAATCTATTAAGAATCTAGAGTCTATCTAAGCATAACTGTATTGTCTTATTATAGTAGAAAATAATTTATATGATATAAATTCAACAATGCCAATAAGATTTATTACTTTTCATAATCTATATTTATTCTTTTTTATGATTTATATAAATATCTTTCACATACTATTTCTTTTATTAAATAAATAAGAAATACAGAATCTTTTGTTTGTAAAAACAATATAGAAATTATACATAATTGAAAAAAACTTTTTCAAAAAAATCTGCTATGAGAATAGCAGAGTATGAGCCCTTTATCGGATTTGAACCGACGACTTACGCCTTACCATGGCGTCACTCTACCGCTGAGTTAAAAGGGCTTATATGTAACATAACACGTAAAGAATATGTTATGATTAAGAGATCTGTCAACCCCCTTGAGATTTTTTGAAAAAACAATGAAAATTCTTTTTTTTCAGTAGTTACTACATATAGCCTTACAAGATATATAACAAAAACAAAAAAATCTTCAATATATGAATAGAAAAACAGAAAAATTCTCTTAAATAAATTAACCTGTAAGATTTCTGACTATGATCAATTAGAAAACTTGTTATTATTTCTTCTTTAAATAAAAACTATAAATCAATTGAATGGGATGAACTAATTTTTCTTTCTAGAAAGAAAAAATCTTGAAAAAAATGTTTTTTTCTTTATAAGATTTTTTCTCAAGAATGATCGCTGGACATCTAAAAATACTTACAGAAGATATTTCTCTATATACTGAAAGAGAATATGGATGTATAAAAAAACCTTTTCTCTAGATAAATGGGAATTTTGAATCAAGAATTTATTGTCTTTTTTATAAGAAATAGAATAAACATGCCATTTATTTCTTCTTTGAAAAAGAATTTCTTTCTTCTTTCCTATTGACATATTCTACAGAATAGAGTAAGATATAACAAAGGTTCAGTTAGGCCCCCATCGTCTAGAGGCCTAGGACACCTCCCTTTCACGGAGGCGACGGGGATTCAAATTCCCCTGGGGGTAGCTTGGCTTTTTTCTCTATTGCGTTTTTTACGCCAAGTATATAATGAGTTTTATAGTACTAATAGAGTACCACAAAGCTTAATACTTTCTTCTAAAGTAAAGATTTTTTATACAAAATTATGCCTTGATTGACCAGCCAATCTTTTTTTACCAGCCAATCTCTATTTATTCTATAGTACAGTAGGCATGATTGGACATTGTCATCGGCATAGAGGGTCGATGACCGAGTGGTTAATGGTAACGGACTGTAAATCCGTCGGCAATGCCTGCGCTGGTTCGAATCCAGCTCGGCCCATATTCAGTATGCTTTTGCTATATCTTCTTTCGTTAGAAATGATTTTTTAAATCAAAGGACATTTTGTGTGCTATAACTAAAAATTCAATTAAATCAATTGAAGGGAAGATTCGAAATTCCATTATCTTCTTATAAAAAAAAAAAACTATTCATATACTTTTTCTTTTTTGAAAGAAAGGCCGCCTGTCAATGATAGGACAAGCATAAACAATGTACAGACGGCTATTTAATAGAAGATATATAAGAAACTAAAGTCAATTACCGACTTATAGATTGCCTTTGCGAGTTGCTAACAAAGCAATAACTAAAGGACCTGAAAGAACTATGAAAGCCAAAACGGTTAGTTGTGCAACTACTTCTAAATTCATGCTCTTTTAACCTCTTAATTTCAATTAGATATTACAAGCTCACTACCTTTTCTAATAATATAGAGTATTGTAGATTAGATACAGATATATTGTAGAATGAATCTTGGTATTGTGTAGTCTAACCAGCTTTGTTAGAGAATCTTTCTTCTCACCTATATTAAAGTATATAGAATAGTAGCCAGGGGCGAACAAGATGCATACAATGAGGAACAAGCTATGCGTCAATGCAAGCCAGCATCCTATGGTACCATTGGTTCCAAAGATGAAAATCAGAGTCACACTCTTTGGTAGTGTGAATAAGAGAAGGATGAAACAAAATGACACTAATGACATTACTTTCTGATAGCGAGATTGTTGTAGCTCTTGTTAGCGCTTTCGTAACAGGTATCTTAGCGTTACGCTTAGGAAAAGAATTATATAGATAAATCTAAAAATATTCGTTATTCCTTTGAAAACTAAAATAGTCTATTCTTAGTACTAACCTCAGGTGCGCCATAGGGCGCCCTCGCTTACACATCTGAATGAATCAGAATAGAATACTTCTTATTTACAGAATATCATGAATTTTACTAGGAATTTTTGTCACATAGAAAAAGAGTTTTTCAATATGAGCATCAATAATTTCATTAGCAACTTTTAAGTCAACCTTCCTCTTATTACTTATATGAAATACATAGGAGGCTATGTATTTCTGTAAAAATACATAGACTTAGTTGCATTCACATGGTAGACTAGCTTCAGTAAATGCATACCGTTGGAGAGATGGCTGAGTGGTCGAAAGCGACAGATTGCTAATCCGTTGTACGACTCAAACGTACCGAGGGTTCGAATCCCTCTCTCTCCGTTTATGAAAAAAAATATTCCCTGTAAAATCATTTGGAACATTTATTTTGCAATATAAATGCTTATTCCTTACGTCCAGGGTTACGGCTAGTATCACTAGATAAGAAGCCAAATAGAAATAGAGAAACAAAAAAGATAACCACTGTATAAACAAATAGTTTAAGGGTAAGCATAAAAGAGCCTCCAAATCATTACTTGAACTAAGATAGAATTGGGAAGATTTATGGTAACACTACAAAATATTACAATATGTTTCACACAGTAATTGATTAGAATAAATCATGATCTGAACTTTTCCCTTGGTACTGTTTGAATTAGTAGTTGGAATATGTAAATCTATATATCTTACACAATTACAGATTCCTAAATCATCTGACTAGCAACCTGACTGACGGAGAAAGAGGGATTCGAACCCTCGTTAGCTAAGCTAAAACGATTTTCGAGACCGTCACAATCAACCACTCTGCCATTTCTCCCTAATGCTAAGCATTAGCTTAGATTGAAGAGTCGGTAAGAAGTTGTAATTGGTTGCTTGCGAATATCCAGCTTTATCTATGTATTATAGCAAATTCTATTGACATATTTGTTACTATTAACCCAGATTCATTTCAAAATAAATGAATAGAAGGATAAAACAATCATTGTTGTCAATCCAATCATAGCCATGGATTACTACTATTTTATTGATTTCAGATGAGAATTCTGATTTTGTCTAAAGAAAGACTTGTATTAATTCCTGGTTGTAGACAAATAAATTTAGAAAAAATGATTATTGATTATCATTTATAATACAATGTTACCAGATATACAAAATACAAAAAAATAGCTGGCCCACAGAAGGCTCTTTTCAAAGAGCCACTGAGGTCACATCACACTTGATGGCATAAACATTCCAGTGAAAAACTTGTACAAGAGCAGTAGGTAATAAGATAACGAAAACTTACAGCTGCTTGCCAAACGAATGCCAACAACAAGAAAAATACAGGAATTACAGGCATAACATCCACAATCGGATCAAAGATAGCATATGCTTCAGGTAGCTTAGCCAATACCATAGCAGTAGACATGGTTAACATAAGGATTCTCCAATAGGTAACTGTAAGCGACAGGAAGTTCCCAATAAGGTACTCCGTGAAGTAAATCTAACTCAATGGCACATCTTACTACAGCTTCTCTCAGCTTGGAAGAGGTGATAACATAACTCATTGTGAAGTTAGGTTGTATTTTACTTTTTACAATATCAATTATTCTTTGACTTGACACATTTCTTATTAATAAGGTTAACTATATTACTATTCAGAATAGATCAGGCGTAGCCAAGTGGTAAGGCAATGGGTTTGGCCCACTATCGGCAGGTTCGAATCCTTCCGCCTGAGCAATACAGAAACTAACTTTCTACTATCTTCCTTACAGTTATATATCTTCTATGTCTTAGATATCTAATTTTTTTATTCATTTTTTCATCAAAAGGAAATAGATCAATTTTTTTCAAAACAAGAAGGAAACATTATAAAATTCCGATATACTTCTTTTTTATACTTATTACTTTTGACTTCTAACATAGCAACCTATTACGTTGTGATGTACAATAATAACAGGTTATCCTATTTATTGA
>BQMB01000210.1:7500-17500 GCA_027943415.1 Closterium sp. NIES-67
CCCTCCTGTATTCCTAGGCCAATGACCTGGATTACGTTGGGTTACCGTCGTTTGGGGCAATCAAGTCCCCGGAACCCAAGTGATGGAATCCATCCGGATCGGACCCCGGATGGGTTTGATCGAACCCATTCGGATGGAACCCATCCGGATCCGGATCTGGATCGATCGAACCCATTCGGATCCGAGTCGATCGAACCCATCCTTATCGAGCCGATCCGGATCCGGATCGATCGAACCCGTGTGGATCAAACCCATCCGGATCCGGATCAATTGAACCCATCCGGATCCGGATCGATCGAACCCATCCGGATCCGAGTCGATCGAACCCATTCGGATAGAACCCATCCCTATCGAGCCCATCCGGATCCGAGTCGATCGAACCCATTCGGATCGAACCCACCCGGGTCCGGATCGATCGAATCCGTCCGGATCCGGATCAAATGAACCCTTTCGGACCCAAGCCCATCCGGATCCGGATCGATCGAACCCATCCGGATCCGAGCCGATCGAACCCATCCGGATCCGAGTCGATCGAACCCATCCGGATCCGGATCGATCGAACCCATCCGGATCCGGTTCGATCGAACCCATTCGGATGGAATCGATCCGGATCCGAGTCGATCGAACCAATCCGGATCCGAGTCGATCGAACCCATTCGGATCGAACCCATCCGGATCCGAGTCGATCGAACCCATTCGGATCGAACCCATCCTTATCGAACCCATCCGGATCCGGATCGAACCCATCCGGATCCGGTTCGATCGAACCGATTCGGATGGAATCGATCCGGATCCGAGTCGGTCGAACCCATTTGGATCGAACCCACCCGGGTGCGGATCGATCGAACCCATCCGGATCCGGTTCGATCGAACCCATTCGGATGGAATCGATCCGGATCCGAGTCGATCGAACCAATCCGGATCCGAGTCGATCGAACCCATTCGTATCGAACCCATCCGGATCCGAGTCGATCGAACCCATCCTTATCGAACCCATCCGGATCCGGATCGATCGAACCCATCCGGATCCGGTTCGATCGAACCGATTCGGATGGAATCGATCCGGATCCGAGTCGATCGAACCCATTTGGATCGAACCCATCCGGATCCGGATTCACCGGCCCCATTCGTATCGAACCCATTCGGGTCCGGATCGATCGAACCATCAAGGTCAAAGCCTAGGCAGGGTATTCCTATGCCAATGGCCTGCATTGCGTTGGGTTACGATTGTTTGGGGCAATCAAGAACCGAAACCCAAGTGATGGGGAGTGGTAGAATGCCCCATCCCTAGAGTATTCCTAGGCCTATGACCTGGATTACGTTGGGTTACCGTCGTTTGGGGCAATCCGAAAACACATGGCCGAATGATGGGGAGAGGAAAAATACCACTTCCCTAGGGTATTCCTAGGCCTATGACCTGGATTACGTTGGGTTACCGTCGTTTGGGGCAATCCGAAAACACATGGCCGAATGATGGGGAGAGGAAAAATACCACTTCCCTAGGGTATTCCTAGGCCTATGACCTGGATTACGTTGGGTTACCGTCGTTTGGGGCAATCCGAAAAAATATGGCCGAATGATGGGGAGAGGAAAAATGCCACTTCCCTAGGGTATTCCTAGGCCTATGACCTGGATTACGTTGGGTTACCGTCGTTTGGGGCAATCCGAAAACACATGGCCGAATGATGGGGAGAGGAAAAATACCACTTCCCTAGGGTATTCCTAGGCCTATGGCCTGGATTACGTTGGGTTACCGTCGTTTGGGGCAATCCGAAAACATATGGCCAAATGATGGGGAGAGGAAAAATACCACTTCCCTAGGGTATTCCTAGGCCTATGACCTGGATTATGTTGGGTTACCGTCGTTTGGGGCAATCCGAAAACACATGGCCGAATGATGGGGAGAGGAAAAATACCCCTTTGCTGGGGTATTAATAGGCCTATGGCATGGATTACGTTGGGTTGCCATCGTTTGGGGCAACCTGTTTATGCGTTCATGGGATGCCAAGATTGACCCTTGGGACCCCCCAGCCGGGTCATTTGATCCCAAGGGCGGATTTGAACCGGCCCATGGGTTCATCCAATTCAAGAGCCCATCCCCGCTCGGCCATTCTGACCCCCCCAGCCGGTTCATTTGACCCCAAGGGCGGATTTGAACCGGCCCATGGGCTCATCCAACCCTTGGGCCCATCCCCCCTCGGTTTTTTTACCCCCCACCCGGTCCATTGGACCCCTAGGGCGGATCTGAACCGGCCCATGGGCTCATCCAACCCAAGATCCCATCCCCCCTCGGTTATTTGACCCCCCAGCCGGTCCATTGGACCCCAGGGGCGGATTTGAACCGGCCCATGGGTTCATCCAACCCAGGAGGATCCCATCCCCCCTCGGTTATTTGACCCCCCACCCGGTTCATTCGACCCCAAGGGCGGATTTGAACCGGCCCATGGGTTCATCCAATTCAAGAGCCCATCCCCCCTCGGTTTCTTTTACCCCCCAGCCGGTTCATTTGACCCCAAGGGCGGATTAGAACCGGCCCATGGGTTCATCCATCCCTTGGGACCACCCCCCCTCGGTTTTTTTTTACCCCCCGCCCGGTCCATTGGACCCCAGGGGCGGGTTTGAACCGGCCCATGGGTTCATCCAACCCAGGATCCCATCCCCCCTCGGTTATTTGACCCCCCCGCCGGTTCATTTGACCCCAAGGGCGGATTTGAACCGGCCCATGGTTTCATCCGACCCAAGAGCCCATTCCCCCTCTGTAATTCGACCCCCCAGCCGGTTCATTCGACCCCAAGGGCGGATTTGAACCGGCCCATGGGTTCATCCAATTCAAGAGCCCATCCCCGCTCGGCCATTCTGACCCCCCAGCCGGTTCATTTGACCCCAAGGGCGGATTTGAACCGGCCCATGGGCTCATCCAACCCTTGGGCCCATCCCCCCTCGGTTTTTTTACCCCCCACCCGGTCCATTGGACCCCTAGGGCGGATTTGAACCGGCCCATGGGCTCATCCAACCCAAGATCCCATCCCCCCTCGGTTATTTGACCCCCCAGCCGGTCCATTGGACCCCAGGGGCGGATTTGAACCGGCCCATGGGTTCATCCAACCCAGGAGGATCCCATCCCCCCTCGGTTATTTGACCCCCCACCCGGTTCATTCGACCCCAAGGGCGGATTTGAACCGGCCCATGGGTTCATCCAATTCAAGAGCCCATCCCCCCTCGGTTTCTTTTACCCCCCAGCCGGTTCATTTGACCCCAAGGGCGGATTAGAACCGGCCCATGGGTTCATCCATCCCTTGGGACCACCCCCCCTCGGTTTTTTTTTACCCCCCGCCCGGTCCATTGGACCCCAGGGGCGGGTTTGAACCGGCCCATGGGTTCATCCAACCCAGGATCCCATCCCCCCTCGGTTATTTGACCCCCCCGCCGGTTCATTTGACCCCAAGGGCGGATTTGAACCGGCCCATGGTTTCATCCGACCCAAGAGCCCATTCCCCCTCTGTAATTCGACCCCCCAGCCGGTTCATTCGACCCCAAGGGCGGATTTGAACCGGCCCATGGGTTCATCCAATTCAAGAGCCCATCCCCGCTCGGCCATTCTGACCCCCCCAGCCGGTTCATTTGACCCCAAGGGCGGATTTGAACCGGCCCATGGGCTCATCCAACCCTTGGGCCCATCCCCCCTCGGTTTTTTTACCCCCCACCCGGTCCATTGGACACCTAGGGCGGATCTGAACCGGCCCATGGGCTCATCCAACCCAAGATCCCATCCCCCCTCGGTTATTTGACCCCCCAGCCGGTCCATTGGACCCCAGGGGCGGATTTGAACCGGCCCATGGGTTCATCCAACCCAGGAGGATCCCATCCCCCCTCGGTTATTTGACCCCCCACCCGGTTCATTCGACCCCAAGGGCGGATTTGAACCGGCCCATGGGTTCATCCAATTCAAGAGCCCATCCCCCCTCGGTTTCTTTTACCCCCCAGCCGGTTCATTTGACCCCAAGGGCGGATTAGAACCGGCCCATGGGTTCATCCATCCCTTGGGACCACCCCCCTCGGTTTTTTTTTACCCCCCGCCCGGTCCATTGGACCCCAGGGGCGGGTTTGAACCGGCCCATGGGTTCATCCAACCCAGGATCCCATCCCCCCTCGGTTATTTGACCCCCCCGCCGGTTCATTTGACCCCAAGGGCGGATTTGAACCGGCCCATGGTTTCATCCGACCCAAGAGCCCATTCCCCCTCTGTAATTCGACCCCCCAGCCGGTTCATTCGACCCCAAGGGCGGATTTGAACCGGCCCATGGGTTCATCCAATTCAAGAGCCCATCCCCGCTCGGCCATTCTGACCCCCCCAGCCGGTTCATTTGACCCCAAGGGCGGATTTGAACCGGCCCATGGGCTCATCCAACCCTTGGGCCCATCCCCCCTCGGTTTTTTTACCCCCCACCCGGTCCATTGGACCCCTAGGGCGGATTTGAACCGGCCCATGGGCTCATCCAACCCAAGATCCCATCCCCCCTCGGTTATTTGACCCCCCAGCCGGTCCATTGGACCCCAGGGGCGGATTTGAACCGGCCCATGGGTTCATCCAACCCAGGAGGATCCCATCCCCCCTCGGTTATTTGACCCCCCACCCGGTTCATTCGACCCCAAGGGCGGATTTGAACCGGCCCATGGGTTCATCCAATTCAAGAGCCCATCCCCCCTCGGTTTCTTTTACCCCCCAGCCGGTTCATTTGACCCCAAGGGCGGATTAGAACCGGCCCATGGGTTCATCCATCCCTTGGGACCACCCCCCCTCGGTTTTTTTTTACCCCCCGCCCGGTCCATTGGACCCCAGGGGCGGGTTTGAACCGGCCCATGGGTTCATCCAACCCAGGATCCCATCCCCCCTCGGTTATTTGACCCCCCCGCCGGTTCATTTGACCCCAAGGGCGGATTTGAACCGGCCCATGGTTTCATCCGACCCAAGAGCCCATTCCCCCTCCGTAATTCGACCCCCCAGCCGGTTCATTCGACCCCAAGGGCGGATTTGAACCGGCCCATGGGTTCATCCAATTCAAGAGCCCATCCCCGCTCGGCCATTCTGACCCCCCCAGCCGGTTCATTTGACCCCAAGGGCGGATTTGAACCGGCCCATGGGCTCATCCAACCCTTGGGCCCATCCCCCCTCGGTTTTTTTACCCCCCACCCGGTCCATTGGACCCCTAGGGCGGATTTGAACCGGCCCATGGGCTCATCCAACCCAAGATCCCATCCCCCCTCGGTTATTTGACCCCCCAGCCGGTCCATTGGACCCCAGGGGCGGATTTGAACCGGCCCATGGGTTCATCCAACCCAGGAGGATCCCATCCCCCCTCGGTTATTTGACCCCCCACCCGGTTCATTCGACCCCAAGGGCGGATTTGAACCGGCCCATGGGTTCATCCAATTCAAGAGCCCATCCCCCCTCGGTTTCTTTTACCCCCCAGCCGGTTCATTTGACCCCAAGGGCGGATTTGAACCGGCCCATGGGTTCATCCATCCCTTGGGACCACCCCCCCTCGGTTTTTTTTTACCCCCCGCCCGGTCCATTGGACCCCAGGGGCGGGTTTGAACCGGCCCATGGGTTCATCCAACCCAGGATCCCATCCCCCCTCGGTTATTTGACCCCCCGCCGGTTCATTTGACCCCAAGGGCGGATTTGAACCGGCCCATGGTTTCATCCGACCCAAGAGCCCATTCCCCCTCCGTAATTCGACCCCCCAGCCGGTTCATTCGACCCCAAGGGCGGATTTGAACCGGCCCATGGGTTCATCCAATTCAAGAGCCCATCCCCGCTCGGCCATTCTGACCCCCCCAGCCGGTTCATTTGACCCCAAGGGCGGATTTGAACCGGCCCATGGGCTCATCCAACCCTTGGGCCCATCCCCCCTCGGTTTTTTTACCCCCCACCCGGTCCATTGGACCCCTAGGGCGGATTTGAACCGGCCCATGGGCTCATCCAACCCAAGATCCCATCCCCCCTCGGTTATTTGACCCCCCAGCCGGTCCATTGGACCCCAGGGGCGGATTTGAACCGGCCCATGGGTTCATCCAACCCAGGAGGATCCCATCCCCCCTCGGTTATTTGACCCCCCACCCGGTTCATTCGACCCCAAGGGCGGATTTGAACCGGCCCATGGGTTCATCCAATTCAAGAGCCCATCCCCCCTCGGTTTCTTTTACCCCCCAGCCGGTTCATTTGACCCCAAGGGCGGATTAGAACCGGCCCATGGGTTCATCCATCCCTTGGGACCACCCCCCCTCGGTTTTTTTTTACCCCCCGCCCGGTCCATTGGACCCCAGGGGCGGGTTTGAACCGGCCCATGGGTTCATCCAACCCAGGATCCCATCCCCCCTCGGTTATTTGACCCCCCCGCCGGTTCATTTGACCCCAAGGGCGGATTTGAACCGGCCCATGGTTTCATCCGACCCAAGAGCCCATTCCCCCTCCGTAATTCGACCCCCCAGCCGGTTCATTCGACCCCAAGGGCGGATTTGAACCGGCCCATGGGTTCATCCAATTCAAGAGCCCATCCCCGCTCGGCCATTCTGACCCCCCCAGCCGGTTCATTTGACCCCAAGGGCGGATTTGAACCGGCCCATGGGCTCATCCAACCCTTGGGCCCATCCCCCCTCGGTTTTTTTACCCCCCACCCGGTCCATTGGACCCCTAGGGCGGATTTGAACCGGCCCATGGGCTCATCCAACCCAAGATCCCATCCCCCCTCGGTTATTTGACCCCCCAGCCGGTCCATTGGACCCCAGGGGCGGATTTGAACCGGCCCATGGGTTCATCCAACCCAGGAGGATCCCATCCCCCCTCGGTTATTTGACCCCCCACCCGGTTCATTCGACCCCAAGGGCGGATTTGAACCGGCCCATGGGTTCATCCAATTCAAGAGCCCATCCCCCCTCGGTTTCTTTTACCCCCCAGCCGGTTCATTTGACCCCAAGGGCGGATTAGAACCGGCCCATGGGTTCATCCATCCCTTGGGACCACCCCCCCTCGGTTTTTTTTTACCCCCCGCCCGGTCCATTGGACCCCAGGGGCGGGTTTGAACCGGCCCATGGGTTCATCCAACCCAGGATCCCATCCCCCCTCGGTTATTTGACCCCCCCGCCGGTTCATTTGACCCCAAGGGCGGATTTGAACCGGCCCATGGTTTCATCCGACCCAAGAGCCCATTCCCCCTCTGTAATTCGACCCCCCAGCCGGTTCATTCGACCCCAAGGGCGGATTTGAACCGGCCCATGGGTTCATCCAATTCAAGAGCCCATCCCCGCTCGGCCATTCTGACCCCCCCAGCCGGTTCATTTGACCCCAAGGGCGGATTTGAACCGGCCCATGGGCTCATCCAACCCTTGGGCCCATCCCCCCTCGGTTTTTTTACCCCCCACCCGGTCCATTGGACCCCAAGGGCGGATTTGAACCGGCCCATGGTTTCATCCGACCCTTGGGCCCATCCCCCCTTGGTTTCTTTGCCCCTAGGGCGGATCGGAACCGGCCCATGGGTTCATCCAACCCTAGTGCCCACAGGCTTCCCGTGTAATCGAATTCCAACCGGGCAAAAAGGGCTCCAGGGCGGGTGTGATCCCTTTCAAGGCACGACAACACCCTAGAGCCGACAAGCCCTTCCGGTGTAGTCGATTTCCAACCGGGAAAAAAAGGGCTCCAGGGCGGGTGTGAGCCCTTTCGAGGCACGACACCGCCCTAGAGCCCACAAGCCCTTCCGGTGCAGTCGATTTCCAACCGGGCAAAAAGGGCTCTAGGGCGGGTGTGAGCCCTTTCGAGGCACGACACCGCCCTAGAGCCCACAAGCCCTTCCGGTGCAGTCGATTTCCAACCGGGCAAAAAGGGCTCTAGGGCGGGTGTGAGCCCTTTCGAGGCACGACACCGCCCTAGAGCCCACAAGCCCTTCCGGTGTAGTCGATTTCCAACCGGGCAAAAAGGGCTCCAGGGCGGGTGGGAGCCCTTTCGAGGCACGACACCGCCCTAGAGCCCACAAGCCCTTCCGGTGTAGTCGATTTCCAACCGGGCAAAAAGGGCTCCAGGGCGGGTGTGAGCCCTTTCGAGGCACGACACCGCCCTAGAGCCCACAAGCCCTTCCGGTGTAGTCGATTTCCAACCGGGCAAAAAGGGCTCTAGGGCGGGTGCGAGCCCTTTCGAGGCACGGCACCGCCCTAGAGCCCACAAGCCCTTCCGGTGTAGTCGATTTCCAACCGGGCAAAAAGGGCTCTAGGGCGGGTGCGAGCCCTTTCGAGGCACCACACCACCCTAGAGCCAACGAGCATCCGGATATGACCGGATGGATCGGATGCCTTTTTTTCCCCCAGGGCACCGCACAACCCAGTACAAGGCAAGGCGAGCACCCAAGGGGCAAGCCCATCGGGTTCGCCCGATCGAACCCATCCGGATCCATCGATCGAACCCGTCCGGATCCGACCATCGAACCCATCCGGGTCGACTGACCGAACCCATCCGGATCCATCGATCCAACCCATCCGGATCGAACCAACGAAACCATCCGGATCCATCGATCGACCCCATCCGGATCGATGGGTCGAACCCATCCGAATCCAGCCCCATCCGGAACCGAATCGATCGACCGGACCCCATCCGGACCCGGGCCGATCGTCCGGACCCATCCGAATCCAGCCCCATCCGGATCCGGGTCGATCGACCGGGCCCCATTCGGACCCGAATCGATCGACCGGACCCATCCGAATCCAGCCCCATCCGGATCCGATTTCGATCGACCGGGCCCCATCCGGATCCGAATCGATCGACCGGACCCCATCCGGACCCAAATCGATCGACCGGACCCATCCGAATCCAGCCCCATTCGGATCCGAATCGATGGACCGGGCCCCATCCGGACCCCAATCGATCGACCGGACCCATGCGGGTCGATCGATCGAACCCATCCGAATCCGACCGCATCCGGATCCGAATCGATCGATCGGACCCCATCCGGACCCGGGCCGATCGTCCGGACCCATCCAAATCCAGCCCCATCCGGATCCGGATGGATCGACCGGGCCCCATTCGGACCCAAATCGACCGACCGGACCCATCCGAATCCAGCCCCATCCGGATCCGATTTCGATCGACCGGGCCCCATCCGGACCCCCATCGATCGACCGGACCCCATCCGGACCCGAATCGATCGACCGGACCCATCCGAATCCAGCCCCATCCGGATCCGATTTCGATCGACCGGGCCCCATCCGGATCCGAATCGATCGACCGGACCCCATCCGGACCCAAATCGATCGACCGGACCCATCCGAATCCAGCCCCATTCGGATCCGAATCGATGGACCGGGCCCCATCCGGACCCCAATCGATCGACCGGACCCATGCGGGTCGATCGATCGAACCCATCCGAATCCGACCGCATCCGGATCCGAATCGATCGATCGGACCCCATCCGGACCCGGGCCGATCGTCCGGACCCATCCAAATCCAGCCCCATCCGGATCCGGATGGATCGACCGGGCCCCATTCGGACCCAAATCGACCGACCGGACCCATCCGAATCCAGCCCCATCCGGATCCGATTTCGATCGACCGGGCCCCATCCGGACCCCCATCGATCGACCGGACCCCATCCGGACCCGAATCGATCGACCGGACCCATCCGAATCCAGCCCCATCCGGATCCGATTTCGATCGACCGGGCCCCATCCGGTTCCGAATCGATCGACCGGATCCCATCCGGACCCAAATCGATCGACCGGACCCATCCGAATCCAGCCCCATTCGGATCCGAATCGATGGACCGGGCCCCATCCGGACCCCAATCGATCGACCGGACCCATGCGGGTCGATCGATCGAACCCATCCGAATCCGACCGCATCCGGATCCGAATCGATCGATCGGACCCCATCCGGACCCGGGCCGATCGTCCGGACCCATCCAAATCCAGCCCCATCCGGATCCGGATGGATCGACCGGGCCCCATTCGGACCCAA
>BQMB01000210.1:30000-34337 GCA_027943415.1 Closterium sp. NIES-67
TTTTGCAAGTTGCACCGACATCAACTTCTTTATGGCAGTGGTTGAGCACCCAGTTGGTTCAGACCCCTTGCGAGGAGTGATCCGATTGGGTTCTCCTCTTTTTCCCTGGTTCCAATAAGCCTGAATCCTACCCTCCCCAACCCATGGGTCAATGACGCCGCCTCGCAACGAGGGGGGGCCACCTAGCCATAGGCGGATTGGGATACGAAACCGACCGCATATTACCAGTGTCAAGAAGTTTGTAGGGACCGAGCGGACCCAAAGAGTAACCTTCCTCCTTGGGTATTCCACCTTGCTTGTGGTTCGAGGGCCAGTTCCTCCTCTCCCCATTTTACCAGGCGATCCTCCGCACCTGGAGAGCTTACCGCCCCCTCCGCTGGGGTCTGTGCACACCAACCCTCCGAGGAGAGTCCATGCGCACGTCTCACAGGACGCTCCCCTCCGGATCACAGAGTGCCGCCCTCTGTGGCCCGGGCCGATGCCTCATAGGACCTCATGACAAGCTCGACTTCATACCTAGATAATCCGCCTTGCTTGTGGTTCGAGAGCCAGTTCCTCCTCTCCCCATTTTTCCAGGTGATCCTCCGCACCTGGAAAGCTCCCCGCCCCCTCCGCTGGGGTCTGTGCACACCAACCCTCCGAAGAGAGTCCATGCGCACGTCTCACGGGATGCTCCCCCCTGGATCACAGAGTGCCACCCTCCGTGTTCCGGGCCGGTGCCTCATAGGGTCTCATGACAAGCTTAGACTTCATACCTAGGTAATCCGCCTTGCTTGTGGTTCGAGAGCCAGTTCCTCCTCTCCCCATTTTCCCAGGTGATCCTCCGCACCTGGAGAGCTCCCCGCCCCCTCCGCTGGGGCCTGTGCGCACCAACCCTCCGAAGAGAGTCCATGCGCACGTCTCACGGGACGCTCCCCCCCGGATCACAGAGTGCCGCCCTCCGTGGCCCGGGCCGGTGCCTCATAGGACCTCATGACAAGCTCGACTTCATACCTAGGTAATCCGCCTTGCTTGTGGTTTGAGGGCCAGTTCTCCTCTCCCCGAATTATTACTACGGAAAGGCCTCGGATTACCTTGGCTTACCGACTTTTCAAGCAACCGTCCTACCCAAAGATTAGTGAGAAGAGGTGAAAAGCCACTTCCCCCTAACCTTCTTAGGCTAACCACCTGGATTACGTTGGCTTACCGTCGTTTGGCGCAACCGAGTGACCCTTGCAAAGGTTCGGGGAGAGGTGGAGCACCCCTTCCCCCGGATTCTCTTAGGCCAACCACCCGGATTACGCTGGCTTACCGTCGTTTGGAGCAATCGATTCCCAGATGCCAGGGGTTGGGGAGAGGTGGAGCACCCCTCCCGCCCAGTATTCTTAGGCCAATGACCTGGATTACGTTGGCTTACCGTCGTTTGGGGCAATCGATTTCCCCGTGGCAAGGGTTGGGGAGAGGTAGAGCACTCCTCCCCTCCGTTGTTCTTAGGCCAGTGACCCGGATTACGTTGGCTTACCGTCGTTTGGGGCAATCTATGCCCACATGCCAAGGGTTGGGGAAAGATAGAGCACCCCTCCCCTCCGGTATTCTTAGGCCAATGACCCGGATTACGTTGGGTTACCGTCATTTGGGGCAACCGTATGACCCATGCCAGGGGTCGGGGAGAGGTAGAGCACCCCTCCCCTGCAGTATTCTTAGGAAAACCACCTCGATTACGTTGGCTTACCGTCGTTTGGGGCAATCGGTTCCACCATGCCAGGGGTTGGGGAGAGGTAAGGAGCCCCTCCCCTCCGGCATTCTTAGGCCAATGACCTGGATTACGTTGGCTTACCGTCGTTTGGGGCAACCGGATGCCCCGAGCCAAGGGTTGGGGAGAGGTGGAGCACCCCTCCCCTCCTATATTCTTAGGCCAATGACCCCGATTACGTTGGGTTACCATCGTTTGGGGCAATCGGATGGCCCATGCCAAGGGTTGGGGAGAGGTGGAGCACCCCTCCCCCCCCCCCCGTGTTCTTAGGCCAATGACCTGGATTACGTTGGGTTACCGTCGTTTGGGGCAATCGGATGGCCCATGCCAAGGGTTGGGGAGAGGTGGAGCACCCCTCCCCCCCCCGTATTCTTAGGCCAATGACCTGGATTACGTTGGGTTACCGTCGTTTGGGGCAATCCGATGGCCCGTGCCAAGGGTTGGGGAGAGGTGGAGCACCCCTCCCCCCCCCCGTATTCTTAGGCCAATGACCTGGATTACGTTGGGTTACCGTCGTTTGGGGCAATCGGATGGCCCATGCCAAGGGTTGGGGAGAGGTGGAGCACCCCTCCCCCCCCCCCGTATTCTTAGGCCAATGACCTGGATTACGTTGGGTTACCGTCGTTTGGGGCAATCGGATGGCTTGTGCCAAGGGTTGGGGAGAGGTAGAGCACCCCTTCCCCCCCGTATTCTTAGGCCAATGACCTGGATTACGTTGGGTTACCGTCGTTTGGGGCAATCCGATGGCCCGTGCCAAGGGTTGGGGAGAGGTAGAGCACCCCTTCCCTCCTGTATTCCTAGACCAATGACCTGGATTACGTTGGGTTACCGTCGTTTGGGGCAATCAAGTCCCCGGAACCCAAGTGATGGAATCCATCCGGATCGGACCCCGGATGGGTTTGATCGAACCCATTCGGATGGAACCCATCCGGATCTGGATCGATCGAACCCATTCGGATCCGAGTCGATCGAACCCATCCTTATCGAGCCGATCCGGATCCGGATCGATCGAACCCGTGTGGATCAAACCCATCCGGATCTGGATCAATTGAACCCATCCGGATCCGGATCGATCGAACCCATCCGGATCCGAGTCGATCGAACCCATTCGGATAGAACCCATCCCTATCGAGCCCATCCGGATCCGAGTCGATCGAACCCATTCGGATCGAACCCACCCGGGTCCGGATCGATCGAATCCGTCCGGATCCGGATCAAATGAACCCTTTCGGACCCAAGCCCATCCGGATCCGGATCGATCGAACCCTCCGGATCCGAGCCGATCGAAACCCATCCGGATCCGAGTCGATCGAACCCATCCGGATCCGGATCGATCGAACCCATCCGGATCCGGTTCGATCGAACCCATTCGGATGGAATCGATCCGGATCCGAGTCGATCGAACCAATCCGGATCCGAGTCGATCGAACCCATTCGGATCGAACCCATCCGGATCCGAGTCGATCGAACCCATTCGGATCGAACCCATCCTTATCGAACCCATCCGGATCCGGATCGAACCCATCCGGATCCGGTTCGATCGAACCGATTCGGATGGAATCGATCCGGATCCGAGTCGGTCGAACCCATTTGGATCGAACCCACCCGGGTGCGGATCGATCGAACCCATCCGGATCCGGTTCGATCGAACCCATTCGGATGGAATCGATCCGGATCCGAGTCGATCGAACCAATCCGGATCCGAGTCGATCGAACCCATTCGTATCGAACCCATCCGGATCCGAGTCGATCGAACCCATCCTTATCGAACCCATCCGGATCCGGATCGATCGAACCCATCCGGATCCGGTTCGATCGAACCCATCCGGATCCGGTTCGATCGAACCGATTCGGATGGAATCGATCCGGATCCGAGTCGATCGAACCCATTTGGATCGAACCCATCCGGATCCGGATTCACCGGCCCCATTCGTATCGAACCCATTCGGGTCCGGATCGATCGAACCATCAAGGTCAAAGCCTAGGCAGGGTATTCCTATGCCAATGGCCTGCATTGCGTTGGGTTACGATTGTTTGGGGCAATCAAGAACCGAAACCCAAGTGATGGGGAGTGGTAGAATGCCCCATCCCTAGAGTATTCCTAGGCCTATGACCTGGATTACGTTGGGTTACCGTCGTTTGGGGCAATCCGAAAACACATGGCCGAATGATGGGAGAGGAAAAAATACCACTTCCCTAGGGTATTCCTAGGCCTATGACCTGGATTACGTTGGGTTACCGTCGTTTGGGGCAATCCGAAAACACATGGCCGAATGATGGGGAGAGGAAAATACCACTTCCCTAGGGTATTCCTAGGCCTATGACCTGGATTACGTTGGGTTACCGTCGTTTGGGGCAATCCGAAAAATATGGCCGAATGATGGGGAGAGGAAAAATGCCACTTCCTAGGGTATTCCTAGGCCTATGACCTGGATTACGTTGGGTTACCGTCGTTTGGGGCAATCCGAAAACACATGGCCGAATGATGGGGAGAGGAAAAATACCACTTCCCTAGGGTATTCCTAGGCCTATGGCTGGATTACGTTGGGTTACCGTCGTTTGGGGCAATCCGAAAACATATGGCCAAATGATGGGGAGAGGAAAA
>BQMB01000211.1:0-30587 GCA_027943415.1 Closterium sp. NIES-67
TGCCACCCTGAGCTGCTTGTCTAGAACATTCCCCTATGCAGTCCAGGGGGTGTGTCAAACATGTTTAGTTATCATGCTTGTATAGACTGTATAGGGTTATCTTCTAGAGAGTACAACATTTAGGTATATGTTTGTGTACTCTCTCTCTCTCTATTCATCAATTTCACTGTTTGATAACTTGGTGTCCCAAAATATCTTTCGCACTGAACTTGAAAAACGCCCACGAGTGACGCGAGTCACGTTACCCCCAACCACACACACGAAAACGCGACTTTCAAACGCAGTGCGTTTGAAGGCCGCGCCTCGTAATTTGCCATTGGGTTAGCTATTGGGCTATATTGTTTTCCTTCTATTGAGTTGCGTTGCGTACACTGCTCGAGGATGTGCTGAAACTGCCCGCTGGCGTTAGGAACTAGAAACTAGGCTAGGATACTAGGCAGGAACACGGCCGCCATGAAAGTGGCGGCGGGGTTTAGCTAGGAGCTGGACGAGAGTGTCGAGAGAGAAGGAATTGGATTAGGAAGAGAGGGGAGTACAAGGAGGGGTTTGTACCCCCTACAGAAAGGTTCAGTAACAACCTACCAAGCCTATATTAAATTATAACATATATAATTTGAACACACCCCCTAGGCTTGGTAGTGTCAAGCCCACTCACACCCCCACACCCACACCCACACCCACACCCCCTAGCCCAGCACCCCCATTCCCAGCAAGAACCGAAACGACTCCGGAAGTGGGCAGATCCCACGGCCCGCGGGATGGCTATGGCGGCAGCAGCGACAGTGACGACAGCGGCGGCGGCGGCGGCGTGCGGCGGCGCCCGGCCCGCGGCAACAGCGGCGGCAGCGGCGGCTTGAACGTCAGAGGCTGGTGCAGCGGCCCCCGCCCTCTCGGCGGCATGTCCATTCCCCTCGGCGGTGGGGAGGGCCCTCATGAGGCAGTCGTCGGCTGCAGCAAGGAGGTGGGGGATGCAGGGGAAGGAGGGGGAGGCGGGTGGGGGGGGGGGGGGGGAGGGGAGGGACGAATCTTCAGCGACGCGCCATAAATGGCGCGACGCTTACTGGCGGGACAGCGGCGACGCTGATGCAGCGGCGACGAGGCGGACGGGCGATGGCAGCACCACGAGCCCGCGGCGGCATCTTGCAACGGCCATCACAGCGGCACGAAGACAAGAAGCCGCGACGGCGGCACAAAAGCGGGAGGCCGCCACGGCGGCACAACGACAAGTGGCCGCCACGGCGTCAGGAAAATAAAGGGCCGCGACGGCGGCACAGGCGCGGACGATTAAAGCACGCGGCGGAAGCGTGGGGAGCAGGCCCACAAACGGTCACCTGCTCTGATATCATGTTAGGAACTAGAAACTAGGCTAGGATACTAGGCAGGAACACGGCCGCCATGAAAGTGGCGGCGGGGTTTAGCTAGGAGCTGGACGAGAGTGTCGAGAGAGAAGGAATTGGATTAGGAAGAGAGGGGAGTACAAGGAGGGGTTTGTACCCCCTACAGAAAGGTTCAGTAACAACCTACCAAGCCTATATTAAATTATAACATATATAATTTGAACAGCTGGTGCTGGCGTGTCCTCTTTCCATCAGTTGAGGTAAAGCCGTTAAGGAACCGACCAGAGCAGATGAGTTGCATCTCAACTCAACCCTCCGTCCTCCCCTCCCCTCCCCCCTGCAAGCAGACTGCACTGGCCTTGCCTTGCAGTTTGCTCCCCCCCACATGCCTCCCCTCCCCTCCTCTCTCACTCACCCGCAGCCATTTCGGACTTGCAGCCACGTACCATAGGCTGCCGCCTGCATTCAAACAGAACAAGGAGTGGGTATTGCTCTCAAGCAGTCTTGATGTTACAAGTCATATGCCTTGTAGACGACTTCCTTTTATGCCCAGGAGTACTCCATAGGCATTTTATCCTTAAGGGCCTCTCCTTGTACGCAAAGTGTACCCGTGTCATGTGAACAGTACTCATTACAGTCAATTGGCAACATTTTTCGAAAGCCAATCAGTGCTTTCGTGCGACGATTTTCAATGGCAGGCGATTTGACATTGGCTGTTTGTGTCAGAATCGTCAACCAATGCTCGGAGCCGAATCCACATCACTTTCTGGAAAATCCAACAACCACTAGACCAGCCATTTATGTTCCTCCACGTTTGCCCCACAAATTGTGTGAGTAATGTTTGTACAATTGGGGGCCTGTTTTATATCACTCTTAAATGAATCCGGATGCGCGAAAAGGACTGGTCACCACTCTCGTCGATGTTCGCCTACCCCGTACATGTGCGACTTTCTCAAATGTAAACGTCTTTTCCTTGTTCTTGATAGAGCGCATTGAATGTTGTGTGGAATCTAAAACTTTACCATGAACCCTGAGTTGACGCGCGTGCGACATGGTGAGCGACACCTGATCGCAACAAACGCCAACACTGCCGACCATGAACAGTTCATAAAATACAAGCATAAAAACATTTTGCGACACCCGTTTGCCCGAGCATATTCCATGTACGCGAAATCCCCCGAGTCGCCCCCCGGGCTCTCAGGGAATATGACTTGTATGTTGTATTCTTTCGACCACACTCCTGTTGCTGCTCCTCTGTCCCTTCTGCTCTGCCGCTGGGAAGCCGAAACCTCGCGCAAGAACGGGGAAATGGGGAGGGAATGGCATGCTGCTGCTAGTGGTGTGATGTGTAGTGTCGTTTTCGCGTCCCCTTACGACACGCTGGACGCGCCAGAGAATGGAGCAGCGAGACGCGGCAGGACAGTACCAAGAAACTGTTGCCATTTCCAAATCGCTTTTCCGCCCCAAACACGCTTCCTGGGGCGAGGAAGTAAAATGTATGGCACTCCGCGCCATTAGTCAGGGATCCTCTTGCTCGGGTTGCCTTCGCGGCCATAATTTCTTGCTGACAATCGCTCCACGGTCCAGCGAGCTCTCCCTTCTCGTTCCAGCACGTCAAATTACGGCCACGGTGTGGACAGTCTGGGGCCGCCATTGCTCTGTCAGCGTAAGATATCATGTCGCATGAGGTGCAGACCGCATCGCTATCGCCAGTGCGCGATGCCATCACCATGGGAGCGTCGCGGCGGGTGCACTCTGCGGCAGCAGCCGGCCGTGCGCTACGGCAAGGCGTCGCAGCTCGCCGACCTCAGTCCGCCATTGCTAGTCTCCGCTTGCAGATTCCTGCCAAGCTATCTCTGGTTCCCCGTCATAACGACTGCGGAAAGGTGGCGCCACTAACCGCCTCGCTCCACGATTCTCCATCGCCTGTTTCCGTGCATCGCGGGTTATCCGTTCACGACGAGAACTGTTCAGAGTCGCTCCCAGATTCCCCGTGGCGGCCAATCATGCCTGTTGTCGTCCGCAGCCCACACGCCGATGTTGTGCGACGCATGGCGACGCCGTCGCCTGAGATGGACAGCCAATGGGAAGTCATCGATTCTATGGCGCAGCCCACAGACCACCAAAACAAGGCGGCGAAACGGCCGTCGACGGCTAACGGCAGCAGGAGCTTAGAATTGACGGTTCCGCGCTCTCGCCTGCATCGCCGAAGCGAGTCGTTCTCTTACTTCCGCCTCACGGCGCTCAGCGGCCGCGCTCAGCAGAGGGACAAGCGGGGGTTATCGAAGACTGGCGCAAGCACGCCTTCCCCTCGGGACGGAGAGAGCAAATTCGTCGTCGAAGATGCCAGCATTGGTGGTGGTGTTGACGGACGAGGGGTTCACAGCAGCACCATCGTTAGCCCCGTTGGCTGCCATGGAAACGCTGCCACCCCAGCGAGCGCGAGCGGCCGATTTCACGGACGGGGATTTAGCCTAGTCCTGTCGTCATGCTCGCTGCTCTCACCACTCGCCATGTCTAACAGCAACGCAGTTGTCGGCTCGCAGCAGCTCTCGCCATCATCGCTATCAAGGGAACCCTCAATGGGGCTGGAAGACAGCGGAGAATCGTCGCCTCAACTCTACCGCTCCTCGTCGCTGGACCTCGCGTCCATGTGGAGGAGCCTGCGCAATGCGGAGGGCAAGAAGCCCACTGCAGGCGTGCAGGCTGGCACACGGCCACGCAGCATGGCTGGGTGTGGGTTGAAGGTATTCAGTGGAGAGATTGAGGCTAAGGTTGTGAGAGAAACGGTGGAAGTATGGCGGGAGGAGGAGGATGCAAGCTTGCCTATGCGGTGGCTGCAGCGCACGGGATCTCAAAGCCAGTTACAACTAATGCAGGGAATAGATGAGGGTGAGGAAGAGCAGGCGCAAGCCCTGCCAAAACCCGCAATGCTCAACGGATCCGACCTGATCCACACACCTGACTGCAGCGGTTGGTTTCGTGCCAGTTGCCAACCAATAGACTGTGACCGGTTTGAGGGACAAGGGAGGAGCCTCAGACGGACTGTCAGTGAAGTTGTGAAGGTGGAGAGGGAGCAGGCACATGGACCGGTCAGAGTTCATGCACAGAAGGAGAGATTCCAGGAACCAGCAAGGCAGAGTCAAAAGGAGGAATGGCAAGACCATGGCAGGAAGAGCCAGGAGCAGAAGCAAGAGCTGTTGGGCACGTTATGCAGCAGTAAATCATCAGGCTATCCGAAACATTGAACGTTGCTGGCTTTGCTGGGACTGGAAAATTTACAGCTGCAAAACCAGTAAACAGTAGGTGCTGTGACAGTTTCTTCACCAGCATGCTGTCGAGAAGAAAAACTGAACAAGTGTTTTTGATAGAGAGAGAGAGAACAAGGGTATATACCTAAGAGTGTTGTATCCTCTAAGAGGTGACCCTATACAGTCTATACAAATATGAGTTATACATATATTTGACACACCCCCTGACTGCATAGGGGCAAATCCTGAACAAGCAGCTCAGGGCGGCACTACTAGTCCAGCCACTGAGACAAAGGTCTAAAGACCAGTCAAAAGGAGTACAAGCAAAACAAGAACAAGACCAGGGCGGCACTACTAGTCCAGCCACTCGGCGAGGACACAAGTCCAGTCTGAGTACATATATAGATATATATAGGACAGCACAAGGTCAAGGTCCTAGCAAGTGAGAGGCTACAGGAACTAGACCGAGCTGTACACAGTGTCGCTGATGATCTTTAGGCGCAAGCGCTTTCGTAAACATATCAGCTGTGTTGGCACCAGAGGCCAAGTGAACTACGCGGGCCTGGCGGCGCTGCTATAGCTCGCGCAGAAGGAAGTACCGCAGCTGGATGTGCTTCGCTCTGCCCTCAAGTCGAGGCTTCTGACACAGCAGTATCATGGCCCTGTTGTCAACGTACAGGACTGGGGCAGAGCTAGGCCGCTCACCTAAGTCTGTGAGCAAGAAGGTCAGCCAGTGGAGCTCCTGTGCAGCCATGGCACCAGCGTAGATCTCAGCCTCACAGCTCGACTTAGCAACAGACGACGAGCGAGTGGATCTCCAAGAGATAGCACCTGAACCAAGGCTAAAACAATAGCCCTGCGACGACCTGAGCGTCTCAGAGTCGTCTGCCCAAGAAGCGTCTGTGTGCCCAGTCACAGCAGCGACAGCAGCGACAAGGCGCGAGACAGGAACAGAAGGGTCGGTAACAAGCGAGGCAAGAACCCGAGGGACAAGGGGACGAGCAGCACGGAGGTAGTCAGAGAAAAGAGGAGGTGCAACAGCAAGGGACGAGGGAGGAGGGGACGGGAGGAGGGGAGGACGAGACGAGTGGGAACGGAGCAACATAGGGTGGGAGCGCAGGACAGGAGAGACGGGACGAGCATGGGAGGGACGGCGAGCCCAAATGTGAGACGGCGGTGTAGGGTCAGGGGACAGCGGAGGAGACACAGGAGGGGAACGAGGAGGAAGACGGGCAGGAGACGAGTCTGGCGGCGGGAACACAAGACCGTAGACAGGAAGGTCAGCAGGCGGTGGGGGAGACAGCGTCGCACGGTCCGGGGAGGGAAGGCCGAGCAGGCGGAGAGCGGAGACCGGCGGCGACGGCTGCTGCGGCGGCGACGACGGCTGGGCCGGAACCCTCGGACCAGGAGAGGCAGAACGACCGTCGGCAGAACACTCAACAGCAGCACCCCAAGAACCAACACCCCCAGAGCGAGAACCCCCTCCAACACCAGCGGCACCCCCAGACGTCGCAGGACGAACACCCTCCTCCACACCAGCACCCCCAGGGGCCAAGAGCGGCAGCGGCAGTGGCGGCGACGACTGCGGCGGCGACGGCTGCGGCGGCGGCAACAGCGGCGACGGCTGCGGCGGCGACGGCGGCGGCGGCTGCAGCAGGGTCGGCGACTGCGACAGTGGGGGCGGAGGCACCGGGGAAGGGGGACGCGGCAAGGACAGACCGGGGGTACCACCAGAGTCAGCAGACTCCTCAACGGGGACAACCGACGGGAGGGGAGTGACGTGAGAGACACCAGACAAGGCAGGACGAGGCGGGAGAGGGGCAGGGGCTACCAGGGGAGAGGGAGCAAGGAACAGGGGGGGGGCAACTGGGAGACCTCGATGAGGGAAGCGGCGGTAGAAAGAGACCGACTCGTCAAAGGTGACGTTACGAGAGTGGAGGAAGCGGTGAGACGGCGGGTGATAGAAAAGCCAGTCAGACGAGTCCAGGGGGAAACCGAGGAAGACACAGGAGACAGTGCGGGCAGTGAGCTTGTCCGTGCCAGAGGCACGAACGTGAGCAAGGCAGCCCCAGACGTGGAACGCAGACGCGTCACCGGGGGACCCGGTCCAAAGGAGGGTCAGCGAAACCTGCGGCCGCTGGGAGCGTGGCCACAGGTTAAGCTGGTGAGCAGCGTAGCGAACAGCGAACGGCCACAGAAAATGGGGGGCATCGGCATGGATCATGGAGGTACGGGCGACCTCCATGACCAAGCCGATGCGGCGCTCAGCAACCCCATTCTGCTGTGGCGAGTCCGGCAAGGTGTACGACTGGGTGATGCCCTCCGCACGACAGAACTGTCCAAGCCGACCAGAGGCGAACTCGCCGCCACGGTCAGAGTGGAGACACAACACGGGGAGACCGCGGTGGAGACGCGCAGCCACAACCCACGGGAGAAGAACGTCGGGCACGTCAGCCTTCCGCTCCAGGGGAAAGACCGTGGTGTAGCGCGTGTAGTCGTCGACGAGCACAAGGAAGTAGCGCTCACCGCGCGGTCCGGGGACGGGGGCAGGGCCCCAAACGTCCAGGTGCAGGGTCTGAAGGGGGGCAGTAGCAGGACGCAGCGAGGAGGAGTGTTGGGCACGGCGGAGCCGGCCCTCGACGCAAGGCGTGCACGGTGGCGCAGTCGAGGGAGGAAGGGCGGGGAGCGACGCAGGGAGACCTAAGACAAGGCCGTGCTGGGACATGTGACGCAGACGAGGGAGAGCAGGGTGACCTAAGCGGTGGTGCCAGAGAAGGGACGGATGAGTGAGGGAACGACACGAGCAAGCTGCAGCAACCTGGGAGGACGCACCAACCGGAGGGGAAGCGGTGTCTAGGGTAAACAGACCGGACACCGGGTCCCGGGGGAACGTCGCAAGGGGGGAACCTGAGACAACCTCAGAACAGACAGTGAACCGCTCGTGCCCGGGGAACGTGGTGGTGACGCCGAGGTCCTGGAGACAGCCGACACCAACTAGGTTCCTCGAGAATGAGGGAACGTGGAGGCCTGTAAGGGAGCCCGAGGGAACTGCTGGACAGGGAAGGGACGTAGAACTGCGATCGACGACAGGACCCCCAGAGGGGTCAGCGAGAGAGACGACAGCTGGCGTAGCAAGCGGTGTGAGCGCGGAACGGTCGCGGAAGAAGCAGGCAGAAGCACCGGAGTCGAGAGTGAAGGACAGCGCCGCAGTGGCGGGGGGAGGGAACGGAGCCGGTGCACAGACGAGGCTAGACAAACTAGGTAGTCCTACGCCTGACGCAGCAAGGGAGGCTAGGCTACACAACGGTGCAACACCTAAACTAGAGAACACAGGATAATAAGATCCAGCAACACTAGCAGCATCAGAATACAAGGCATGCAAAGCAGCACCTATCTGATCCATGTCTAACTCAAAGATCGGCACGCCTTGGCGGAGCAGGCTGTGCCAGTCAGGGAGGTCCGGGGCCGGGCCAAAGCGACGACGAAACAGATCGTCGAGGCGGCGGAAACAGCAGGCAGTCGGGTGCGGGAGGCGGCACAGAGTGCCGCGAAGGGGCCCGGTCTGAAGCTGGTACTGGCAGGTGACAGCACCGGAGCCGCCGGTAGACGCTAAGCTGCGCGGGCCGCCACCACGGCCACTACCTCCGGAGGTGCCGGGTCAACCAGGCGGGAGACGGGCCCACTGCTGCGGGGGATGCGGCTGGGACGGCGGCTGCTGCTGGGACGGCGGCTGCGGCGCGGGCTGCTCCTGCTGCGGCTGGGGCTGCTGCTCCTAACCACCAACGCTAGTCTCCCCAGACGGACTACACTCACGACCACCAACACCACTACCTGCGCCACAACCCCTACCACCTTGGCGACCACGGCCACCGCGGCGCGAGCGCTGCTGCGGGAGGACCGCAGCAGCCGTCTCAGTGAGGGGGGTCGTCGTGGCGACCGTGGCCGAAACGTCAGTGAACGTGCACTGGGAGGGGGCACAGCCGTGAAAGATAGAGACCGCCGGCGCACCGCTCGACTGAGCGATAGTGCGCTGGCGAGTCTCGATCTCGGTGAGGGTGTCGACAAAGGCAGTGAGAGTGAGGTCAGCCGGGTGCAAGCTAAGGAAGTGATCACGAGCACTAGCTAGGCGGTCCGGCAGGCGCATGGCGATAAAATAGAGGGACATGCAGAATGGGGGGGGAGAGCGGTGAGCTGGGCAGCAGTGCTGGCAGTGTGATAGCGAGTCTCTAGGGCACGCAGGTGAGTGGCAAAGTCTGCGACGGTAGGGAAAGCTGTAAGGTCTGGGAAAAGCATAGGGAAGAGTAGGCGACCAGCAGAAGCAGACGCGGGTGTGGAATAGCGGGCAATAACAGCGTCTAAGTAAGCTTTGGCCGTCTCAATAGTAGCAAAACGCGAGCGCTCAGAGACAGGGAGGGCGTGGCTAATGGCAACCTGAGCGACTGCATCGCGGGAGTCCCAGACCGCACGGGCAAGCGCAGCAGTAGAGAAGGTCTCAGGGTCATCAGAGGAGGGATCAGTAGGGAGGGGAGCAGGTGCGGGGGGGCGGGGGAGTAAGCCGTCGACATGGACAACCAAAGAGTGGCCATCCTGGCGCTGACCTGTAAGGTGGCGGCGGAGATCGGAGAGCCAGGCGGCGAAGTCAACCGCATGGCCCTCGGCGTCCAGTCGGAGCACGAAGTCCGCCATCGGGCAGGGTCAGCGGCACAGCTCCACAGGAACACAGCGACGCAGGAACACAGCGACAGCCCCCTCCAGCACGGCGGGCGCGAAGCGCCTCAGCACGGGCGAGCAGAGGAGATGGAGCCCGAGGCGGCAAGGCAGGACGAGCTGGGGCGAAGGGGCCAGGCAGGTGCGGCGGGGCCAGGCAGGTGCGGCGGGGCCAGGCAGGGGCGGCCGGGCCAGGAGGCGCGGCAGGGCCAGGCAAGGCGCGACGGGCCAGGCTGGGGCGGCGGGGCCAGGAGGCGCGGCAGGGCCAGGCAGGCGCGGCGGGGCCAGGAGGCGCGGCAGGGCGAGGCAGGCGCGGCGGGGCCAGGAGGCGCGGCAGGGCCAGGCAGGCGCGGCGGGGCCAGGCTGGCGCGGCGGGGCCAGGCAGACGCGACGGGGCCAGGCAGGCGCGGCAGCGCCAGGCAGGGGCGGCGGGGCCAGGCAGTCGCGCCGGGGCCAGGGAGGGGCGGCGGGGCCAGGAGACGCGGCAGGGCCAGGCAGGCGCGACGGGGCCAGGTAGCGCGGTGGGGCCAGGACGGCGGATGCTAGGAGGCACGAGGGGCCCAGGAGGGGCGCGACGGGCTAGGAAGCGCTACAGGGGCACAGGAGGGGCGCGACGGGCCAGGAGGCACACGGGGCCCAGGAGAGGTGCGACGGGGCCTAGGAGGCACGAGGGGCCCAGGAGGGGCACGACGGGCTAGGAGGCGCGGCAGGGGCCCAGGAGGGGCGCGACGGGCTAGGGGGCACGACAGGGGCCCAGGAGGGGCGCGACAGGTTAGGAGGCGCGACGGGGGCCCAGGAGGGGCGCAACAGGGCCTAGGAGGCGCGGCAGGGGCCCAGGAGGGGCGTCACGGGCTAGGAGGCGCGAGAGGGGCGCAGGAGGGGCGTGACGGGCTAGGAGGCGCGATAGGGGCCCAGGAGGGGCGCGACAGGGCCTAGGAGGCGCGGCAGGGGCCCAGGAGGGGCGCGATGGGGCCTAGGTAGGGGCGGCGCGACGGGGCCTAGGTGAACGCGCGACGGGGCCTAGGAGGCACGGGCGGAAGCGGTAGGTGGGGGGGGGGGGGGGGGTCGAACCTACGGGGGATAACATGTCGAGAAGAAAAACTGAACAAGTGTTTTTGATAGAGAGAGAGAGAACAAGGGTATATACCTAAGAGTGTTGTACCCTCTAAGAGGTGACCCTATACAGTCTATACAAATATGAGTTATACATATATTTGACACATGCCCATCACCTCCTAGTAGCAATTCAAGCTGGAGGGTTTCTGCCTGCCCACTGTCAGCAATTTCCCATAGTCTGCTGTTCAAACTGTAATAATTTGACAGGTGGTGTAGGAGACGAAGTATAGAATCTGCAACCACGAGGACTTAACCAAGGATCTTTGCTGGAACGGTAGACTAGTAAGACAGCGGAAGTCTTATAAGAGTAAACCTGAGCACATGAACTTGTGGGTAGTCGAAGGTTGAATAACCTGAGCACATAATTCTGTGGAAAGTCAAGATTAATAATAGAAAGGCATTACTATCAGAACGAATAAGTGAACTAGAATGCGTGAGTACAAGGGTATATAGACTAGGGTGTTGTACCCTCTAAGGCACAATCCAGTATAGTCTACAGTAACGACCTAAGTTACATTTTGACACACCCCCTAGACTATATAGGGGCAGTGCCTAACAGGGAAAGAAGCAGCTCAGGGCGGCACTACTAGTCCAGCCTCTGAGGCAAGGGTCTAAAGACCAGTCGTAGGAGTACAGATAAGATAAGAGCAAGACCAGAGAGGCACTACTAGTCCAGCCACTGGGAGAGGCCACAAGGCCAGTCAGGGTAAAAAATAAATATAAAGGAACGAGACCTAGCTGTACACAGTGCCGCTGATGATCTTTAGGCGCAAGCGCCTTCGTAAAGATATCAGCTGTGTTGGCACCGGAGGCCAAGTGTACTACGTGCGCCTGGCGGCGCTGCTGGAGCTCACGCAGGAGGAAGTACCGCAGCTGGATGTGCTTCACTCTGCCCTCGAGTCGAGGCTCCTGACACAAGAGGATCATGGCCCTGTTGTCAGCGTACAGAACCGAGGCAGAACTAGGCCGCTCACCTAAGTCAGTCAGCAAGAAGGTCAGCCAGCGGAGCTCCTGTGCCGCCATGGCACCGGCGTAGATCTCGGCCTCACAGCTGGACTGCGCAACAGACGAGGAGCGGGTAGCTCTCCACGAGACGGCACCTGAACCAAGGCTGAAGCAGTAGCCCGGCGAGGACCTGAGGGTCTCGGCGTCGTCTGCCCAAGAAGCGTCTGTGTGCCTAGTAACGACCACTGGCCTGCGTCCTCCTAGCACTAACCCCATGCCCAATGTACTTGCTACATAACGCAAAACCCTCTTAGCGGCAGACCAATGCTGAGGTCGGTGTCTACCTACAGCCACAAAGCGAGCCAGGATGCTGAGAGGGTATGCGAAATCTGGGCGAGTGCAAGTCATCAGGTACATGAGGCAACCCACCAGCTCTGCGTAAGGACCACTGGGCTCTGCCGACTCCTCAGGAACTGGAGCGGAGAGCCTGTGGTCTAGAGGCAGAGGAGTGGGCTGTGCGGAGGAGAACTGAAGGCTGAACCTCTGAAGGACCTGGCGCACCAAGTGTGACTGAGTCAAAGTGATGGTGCGCGCTGCTTTGTCCCTGGAGATCTGCAAGCCAAGGTAGTGGCGCAGTTCTCCAAGGTCAGTGCAAGTGTGTCTCTTCAGCAGCTCTGCCTTCACGGAGGCCAGTGCGTCCCTGTCTGCTGTGGTGAAGACAAGGTCGTCTACGTAAACAAGGATGTAGAACGGGGTATGACCAGAACGAACGAAGAGCGAGGGGTGTGCAGAGGACGGTCAGCAAGGTCAGCAAGCATAGCACGCAGCGTGTCGTGCCACTCACGGGGAGCCTGCCGCAGGCCGTAGACGGGGCGCCGCAGGAGCCACTGGGTCCCAGGAGGGAAGGTACCAGTGAAGCCCTGAGGGCGGCGCAGGTAGACCTGCTCGTGTAGACTGCCCTGAAGAAACGCAGTGGAGAAGTCGAGGGAGTGAAGCTCGTAGTCACGCTCAGCTGCTACGTGTAGCAGCACCCAAAGAGTAGTCATCTTCGGGGTCGGAGCGAAGGTCTGGAAGAAGTCCACCCCCTCATGCTGACTGAAACCTCTAGCCACGTAGCGCGCCTTGAATACAGGCGGCTCTCCAGGAGGGCGCTTCACCTTGAAGAGCCAGCGGCCATCGACTACGTTCACCCCAGGTGGGGGAACTGCATCGACGTAGGTGCCTGTGGATCTCCAAGATGCCATCTCCTGCTCCATGGCAGCTATCCACTGAGAGGCCCAGGGTCCCGAGACCGCCTCAGCATAAGTGCGAGGGGTCGGCATGTCAAAAGCGTCTGGGTCACCCTCAGGGACTAGAAGCATAGAGCAAAGATGGGGAGCAGCCTCGGACAGGAAAGCAAGCTCGTACTGGCGGTCCTCCAGGACGTCACTGCCGAGGGCAGGAGCACCCCCGACAGACGGAGGACAGGCAGGGTTTGAGACCAGAGCGGTGGCGTAGTCAAGGCGGCGGGTAGAGGCGAAGTCAGCGACCGCAGCGACAAGGGCGTCAAGGCTCGAAACCGGAACAGACGGGTAAGTAACGAGAGAGGCAAGGACCCGAGGAACAAGAGGACGAGGGGCACGCAGGTAGTCAGACAGAGGGGGGGGAGCAACCACAAGGGAGGACGGAGGGGGCGACGGGAGAAGGGGAGGACGAGACGCGTGGGAACGAAGCAACATAGGGTGAGAGCGCGAGACAGGGGAGACAGGTCGAGCACGGGAGGGACGGCGAGACCAGACGTGAGACGGAGGAGTCGGGTCAGGGGACAGAGGAGGGGACACAAGAGGGGAACGAGGGGGGAAACGGGCCGGAGACGAGTCCGGAGGAGGGAACACAGGGCCGTAGACAGGAGGAGGAGGAGGCATAGGCACGGGGTCGGCGAAACCTGAGGCTGCTGGGGGTGTGGCCACATGTTAAGCTGGTGAGCGGCGTAGCGAACGGCGAACGGCCACAGAAAATGGGGTGCCCCGCCATGGATCATGGAGGTGCGAGCCACCTCCATAACCAAACCGATGCGTCGCTCAGCGACCCCATTCTGCTGCGGGGAGTCCGGTAAGGTGAACGTCTGGGTGATGCCCTCCGCACGTCAGAAACGACCAAGGACACCAGAGGCAAACTCGCCACCACGGTCGGAGTGGAGACGCAAGACAGGGAGACCGCGGTGGACACGCGCAGAGACAAGCCACGGAATAAGAACGGCAGGCACGTCGGCCTTCCGCTCCAGGGGGAACACAGTGGTGTAGCGCGTGTAGTCGTCGACAAGCACTAGGAAGTAGCGCTCTCGACGCGGCCCCAGACGTCCATGTGCAAAGTTTGTAGCGGTGCTGCAGTAGGGAGAAACGAGGAGGAGTGAGGGGCACGGCGGAGCCAGCCCTCGACACAGGGCGTGCAAGGTGGGGCTGGGGAGGAGGAAAACTCGGGAACGACCTGGGGAGGCCTAGGACGAGACTGTGCTGTGACATGTGACGCAGACGTGGGAGTGCTGGGTGACCTAGGCGGTGGTGCCAGAGAAGGGTCGGGTGAGTGAGAGACCGACAGGAGCAGGCAGCAACAATCGGGGGAGATGCAGTCACCTAAGGTGGGTCCTAGCCGGGGGGGTCACTGTGTCCAGTGTGAAAAGACCGGACACCGGGTCCTGTGGGAACGAGGACAGGGGGGCACAAGGGGCGGCCTCGGTACAGACAGCGTACCGCTCGTGTCTAGGGAACGTAGTGGTGACGCCAAGGTCCTGAAGGCAGCCGACACAACCTAGGTTCCTGGAGAACGAGGGGATGTGCAGTCCTGTGAGCGAGCCCGAAGGAACCGCCGGGTAGGGGAGGGTGGTGGAACTGCGGGCGACTACTGGGTCGGAGGAGGGGTCAGCAAGGGAGACTGCGGCAGGGACTGGAAGCGGTGTCAACGTGATGGAGTCGCGGAAGAAGCACCGGGAAGCGCCAGAGTCGAGGGTGAAGGAGAGCGAGGAAGTGGCGGCCGGAGGCGAAGCAGCGACGGAAGCACCAAGGCTAAACAAAGCAGGGGATCCTACGCCTGACGCAGCAGGGGAGTCTAAGCAAGGCACACCTACACTAGGCAACAAGGGGTAATAAGACGGAAGCACACTAGAGTCATCAGCATACATTACATGCAGAGGAGAAACAATCTCATCCATATCCAGATCAAAAATTTGAACCCTACGACGAAGCAAACTGTGCCAGTCTGGGAGCTCAGGCGACGGGTTAAAATGCTGACGAAACAGGTCGTCCAGGCGACGGAAACAGCAGACGGAGGTGTGACCGATCTTACCGCAAACGAAGCCACGACGAGGACCGGTATGGAGCAGGTACTGACAGCGCGCCTCACCCGAACCACCACCCGGCAGCCCACCACGCGCACCACCACCACGTCCAGCGCTACCACCAGCGCCAGGCCACCCGGGCGGGAGACCACTCGCCCGTCTCTGCTGCGGCTGCGACTGCTGCGGCTGCTGCAGCTGCTGCGGCTGACGCGAGTCCGGCTGCAATGCCGGCGGCTGCTGAGATGGCTGCTCAGCTGCACCTGGCAGGGTCCCCTCGTCCGCACCACCACCAGGAGACCCAGCTCCAGCACCACCTACACCTGCACCCCCACCCCCGCTGCCACGCCTAGCCTTGGGGCTGCAGCGGCAGTCTCAGCTACAGCAACAGAACCGTCTGAGAAGGTGCACTGAGCGGGGGCACAACCCTGAAAGATAGGGACCGGCACAGTACTGCTGGTCTGAGCGATAGAGCGGTGGCGGGCCTCTATAGCGGACAGGGTGTCAACAAAGTTAGTGAGGGTGAGGTCTGCAGGGTGGACACTAAGGAAGTGGTCACGGGCAGTTGCAAGACGGTCAGGGAGGCGGGTGGCTAGCAGGTAGAGAGTAGAGGTGAGGGGCGGCTGGTGGGCTAGAAGCTATGTGGGAGTGCAGGCAGCACGTCAGGTCTCGTCTATAGTGCGCAGGTGAGCGGCCAGGTCGGCGACAGTGGGGAACGACGCAAGGTCAGAGAAGAGCATGGGGAGGATCAGACGACCGACCGAGGCAGCAGGCGGGGTGGAATAGCGCTGGACAACAGCATCTAGGAAAGCCTAGGCAGTGGTGATGGACCTGAAGCGAGGTCGCTCGGACAGGGGGAGGGCATTGCTAATGGCAAGTTGTGCGACAGCGTCACGGGACAGCCAGACAGAGCATGCAAGGGCAACGGCCGCAGCGGACTCACGCTCAGCGGACGAGGGATCAGGAGGCAGTGCAGCGGGGGGGTCAGGGCAGGGGAGAGTAGTGTCAAGATGGACGGACAGAGAGTGACCATCCTGCCGCTGACCAGTGAGGTGGCGACGGAGGTCAGCAAGCCACGCATCAAACTCAATCGGCTGGCCCTCAGGGTCAAAGTGAAGCACCTCCGTCATCAGTGACAATAGAGGGCAGTGGAGAGCAGTACAGTGCGGTATAGTGCGGTGCGGCGCGATGCAGTGCGGTGCAGTCTGGTGCAGTGCGGTACAATGCGGTGCAGTACGGTACAGTGCGGTGCAAGGCAGTTTAGTACGGTACCGGGGGGTTCGCAGGGCGGTGCGGATCGGCGAGTAGAGCCGGCCGCGACCGCGACAGCGGCCAGTAACAGCCGCAACGGCAGCTAGGGGCGGCCGCGACGGCGGGAGCGACCGTGGGGCGGCTGGAGACGGCAGCGACGGCGGCTAGGGGCGGCCGTGGCGGCGAGGGGCGGCCGTGAGCCGGCTGGAAACAGCCGTGATGGCAGCTAGGGGCGGCCGCAATGGCAGGAGCAACCGTGGGGCGGCTGGAGACGGCAGCGACGGCGGCTAGGGGCGGCCGTGACGGCGAGGGGCGACCGTGAGCCGGCTGGAAGCGGCCGCGACGGCAGCTAAGGGAGGCCGCGACGGCCAGGGGGCCGGCTAGGGACGGGCGCGACGGCCAGGGGGGCGGCTAGGGACGGGCGCGACGGCCAGGGGGCCGGCTAGGGACGGGCGCGACGGCCAGGGGGCCGGCTAGGGACGGGAGCGATGGCCAGGGGGCCGGCTAGGGACGGGCGCGACGGCCAGGGGGCCGGCTAGGGACGGGCGCGACGGCCAGGGGGCCGGTTAGGGACGGGCGCGACGGCCAGGGGGGCCGGCTAGGGTCGGTCGCGAAGGGCCAGGGGGCCGGCTAGGGGCGGGCGCGACGGCCAGGGGGCCAGCTAGGGACGGGCGCGACGGCCAGGGGGGCCGGCTAGGGATGGGCGCGAACGGCCAGGGGGCCAGCTAGGGACGGGCGCAACGGCCAGGGGGCCGGCTAGGGACCGGCGCGACGGCCAGGGGGGCGGCTAGGGTCGGTCGCGAACGGCCAGGGGGCTGGCTAGGGGCGGGCGCGACGGCCAGGGGGGGCGGCTAGGGACGGGCGCGAATGGCCAGGGGGCCAGCTAGGGACGGGCGAGACGGCCAGGGGGCCGGCTAGGAGTGGGGCAAGACGGCGGCTAGGGCCTAGGGGCGGAAGCGTGGGCGGGCTAGGGGGGGACCTAACCTACTATGATACCATATCATAATGAATAAGTGAACTAGAATGTGTGAGTACAAGGGTATATAGACTAGGGTGCTGTACCCTCTAAGGCACAATCCAGTATAGTCTACAGTAACGACCTAAGTTACATTTTGACAATTACAAGGACTTATAGCTCTAGGGAAAGTACATGTTCGGCTAGTTGCGCGCTATGTGACCTATTCGTCATACTATAGGGTCGCGACCGTTCGCGTGATTGAAGCGACTCGTTACGCCTATTCGCGTAACTGAGGCGATAGGCTGACGTAATCCCGAGACCCGCGATGCTTTGCTGACGTCACCACTCGGACCTGTTTCCTTACCGAGAAACTCGATACTGCTAACTACACTAAAAACGGAACTTGCAGGAATGCAAAACTTCATTTATCACTGTTGGAAATACCTCGAGGACTTAAGCGTTTCTGAAGTGTAACACTACACTCGAGGAAAGTCTTATCGAGTACGCGAGTCAACGAAGGTTACACGAAGAGGTTGGACGAAAGATTACGAAAGGACGAAGGGACTTGAAGGGTCGCAACCGGAGGTTGCGACTGACCGTTACAACTGCAAGGATGGTAACCGAACCGACGATCGAGTCGCTAACCGTTCCTTCAACTGTATTCTACAACTACTCTATTTCCTACTCTCTATATATTCTTGTATGCTTGCTTCTTTTAATCAATCACTTGCTCTCACATACTAGTGCAAGGGTTCAACTACTAAACTCTTCCGCTGCACTACTCAAGCATCTTGTACAAGTGGGACTTAGTCTCTGGAAAGATCCAAAGGGCTATTTCTCAGGCCAACAATTACAACACTCCCCTTCATTCCTGGAAGTTCGATGTAGTCACGTCGTGGTTGGAGTCCGGCGAATGAAATCTGCAATTTGGAATCTTGTGACGTGTAAACTTCACGTGCTGCAAGTAGTCGGCGGTCATTCCATTGGTTAAATGGTAGACCAATCGCTTTCTTCCCTTGTTGATGACGAATTTTGACTTTGACGAAGTGCGTGTAGATCCTCCTTCCCCCCCTCACTTCGGCAGAGTAAAAATGAGTCGGGTTGAAAGGGGTTGGGGTTGCGCCAATGAACGGGGCAAGGTCGAAGGGGATGAATGCAAAACCACGAGAGTGTTGCACGTGGTGGAGAGGAGCCTCGACATCATTTGGAGGCTTGACAAAGAACCGTGAAGTGACGGGCAGATCTGATGGTGCAGTTTGGGTCAGAGAAATTTGTTGAGTCAGCAGTGCATGCTCACATAGCTCGTATAGGATACTGTTCAACTGTTCTGCTTCGTTGCATTGTTGAACGCGATGACGTGGGGTTTGGTAGCAGTGGATGCCCATGCCTTGCTCGTAGTCGTTGGAGGTTGTAGTGTGGTAATCGGCTTCTCTGTAGTATAGGAAAGTCTGCAGCGGGGTACTGAGCTCGCTTGCTGCTATGGCCAGCCAAGCAAGTAGTAAGAGTATGAAATATGAAGGTAGTAAAAACATTGAGAGTGCATAACCTTTCTCTTGAAGACTAGTAGTTAAAGAATTGTCAGAAGGCTTGTCGAGACTAGTTGTAGCGTCGAAGAATAATCCAGGTACGAGTTGCAAATTTTCCTCGTCTTCTTGAATAATATCTTCCTTGATATCAATGGCAGGTGTGTCGGCAAGGATGTCGGTGGTGCTGCTACTCTGATTTTCTTCTTTGATGCTGCTGAAGTCCATTGGTGAAGCGGTTACCAAAGCTACTGCTGCGATGATTGACGGAGCTTGAGGGAGAGTAACATTTTCGAAGTTTTTGCTGCCTTGAAGCGTAAGACGAATACGCCATTCTTGGTTTCTGCTCTTCCGATGTATGTGTTGTCATATAGTAACTCTTGCACTTGTGTTGTGCAGTTTCCAACCGTGCGGATTTTCTTCTTCAAGAGTTGAGAAGTTGACACTAAATTGAAGCCGAGGTTGTCGACGATTAAAACATTGGTAAGGCGTAAAGAATTACCCGTGTCGATTGATGTCAAAAGTAGACTGGCGATATTTTCTGCTGCAATTGTTTGACCATGGGCGAGTGTGATTGGGCAGGGTTGAAGAAGTCGACGACGGTTGTAGATGAAAGGATTTGTTGAAGAGACCATGTGGTGGCCACAACAACTATCCAAGTACTAAGTATCGGTAACTGAACTGCAACCAGCCATGTGCGTGTTTGAAGTTGGTAAGAAATTTTTTGACGTTACCGTTTTGTTGGCAGAGTTTGAATTATTTGCTGTCGGCTTCGATAAGTTGATTTGAGGAACACAGCTGAGTGACGTTGGTGTTGTTGATGTTGCAGATGTTGCCTTTGGAGCCGCAAGCTGCTGCAAAGATTGCTTCGAAGGCTGTCGTAGGTGGTGTGATGATTACGACCTCTTCGATTCTTCAGGAGGTAAATACCTCTTGCTAAAGTAGCATCGGTCGGTTGAATGTCCTCCCTTGTTGCAAATTTGACAGAAGTATCGAGGACGTCGAGTTGGTGTTGAATGGAAACTGAGTTGTATATCCCCCTTTTTGTTGCGTTGTGACTGCAGGTCAAGATCTTGCTGTTCTGCTTGAAGATACGACGAAATTTCAGCTTCGGAAAGGTTCGGGTTCATGCGCAGGAAGGCGCGCGTCTATCGCCATTCGGATCCAAGGCCGGCAAGAAGGACCGTGAGATACATCTCAGAAGGGAAGTATCCCCCACTTTTCTCCAGTTGATCGCGTAGTGTACGGACGCGATTGACGTAATCCATGACGTTCTCACTTGTCATCATCTGCACACTTGTTAACTGCGAAAGAATCTTACTCACTGTTATTGTATCTTTTGCCATGTAAACCCCCTTCAAGTGGTTTCATGCAGTTTCAGCTGGTGTAAAGCTTGAATGAAACGATCGGACACCGAGTTGCTCCTTCGGCGACAGGTTTCGAACAAGAACCGTATATGTTCCGAGAGAGGCATGCAAGAAACTCTGCTGCTCCAGTTGTGTTCCCACGACAAGATAACTAAACTCGCCGGTGAAGAACGGCCATAGCCCAGCGGACTGCGCAAGAAGCTCAAACTCGAAACTCCAGGAGTAAAAATCCACTCAGTTAAAAGGTATGGTGGTCTTAATCTGTATACTGTTAAGCAAATTTGGCGGTTGAAAAATAATGCCCGGTTGTTGAGGCTGTTGCTGAAATTGTTGTGGTTGTTGCTGTTGTTGTTGTTGTTGTACTGATGACTGTTGTTGAACTGATGCTTATTGTTGTGCTGTTGTCTGTGTTTGTTGGTGTTGTGCTACAGGGGCAGTTGATGACATCCCTGGAGTATTGGCAGAAGATAGATTCTGCTGCTGCTGCTGCTGCATACCAATATGTGCATAAGCCGGTGGAAATGGTCCAGAGGCTGAGAGACTAGTGGCGGTCGTGGAGACATGTACTCCAGTAGTTCTGGAAGTTGATCCGGCAGACGGTGCTGGTGATGAACCAGTCATTGTTGACAGTAGTCTTAATTCCAGATAGCTCTCATTGTCAAAAGGCTAGCTTAGCTTGGAAGCTAGGAAAGGCATGAGGTTTAGCTAGGAGGAGCCATGGAGTGGCGTGAGGTTTAGGAAGGAGAAAAGTTGAGGAGAGAAAAGAGAGTTGGAATAGAAAGAGAGAGGAATACAAGGATGGGATTGTACCCTCTACAGTAAAGTTCGATAACCCACCAAGCCTAACAATTATATAACTCAATATATAATTTAACACACCCTCTAGGCTTGGTAGTCACATGCCCACACACACCCACACCCCCTAACCTAGCACCCCCTTTCTAGCCACAGTGACAGCGACACTAGCTCGGTCGACCCCTCGGCGCGTGAGGCGGCGACGTCGACCGTAGGGGTTGCGGCGGCGATGGCGGCAGCGGCGGCAGTGTCAACAGCGGCGCGGCGGCGGCCTGCGGCTGCGTGGCCCCGACGCAAGCGGCAACAGCGGCAGCGGCGGCGGCAGCTTCGACAACAGCGGCGGCGACGGCGGCGCCCGCACCTCTCGGTGACGTGGCCAGGCCCCGCGACGGTGGGACGGCCGGCGGGAGTCAGCCGTCGTCTGCGGAAAGGAAGAGGACACAGGGGAAGGAGGGGGGCGCCACAGGCTGGCATGCGGGCGGCGGGTCTAGCAGCACCACAGGTGTCGCGCGGCCTGCTGCAGCCCAACGACGCCGTCACAGAGAAGTGTCGACGCCGCGGCGGGACGTCGACGCTGCGACGGAGGCATGACGGCCCGACACCACAGCAGCGCATCGAGACGGCAGTGGCACGACGCGGCCAGCGGTATCACGACGCCGCCACTGCAGCACAACGCGGATGCCATGGCCGCGCGAGCGAACGAGGGCGACGAGTACGCGGCGGAAGCGTGAGGAGGCGGTCCAGCAGGGAGGACCTCCTGCTCTGATACCATGTCAGAAGGCTATCTTAGCTAGGAAGCTAGGAAAGGCATGAGGTTTAGCTAGGAGGAGCCATGGAGTGGCGTGAGGTTTAGGAAGGAGGAAATTTGAGGAGAGAAAATAGAGTTGGAATAGAAAGAGAGATGCATACAAGGAGGGGATTGTACCCTCTACAGTAAAGTTCGGTAACCTACCAAGCCTAACAATTATATAACTCAATATATACTTTAACACTCATACCATGAAATAATTGGACAGGTGGTGCAGGATCTTAAATACTTAGGACACTAGCTTAGCTAGGAATCTAGGAGACTAGGAAGGCCGGCATGGAATGGCGGGGGGAAAGTAGATCTAGGAGGGAGAACATGTCGAGAAAGAAGAGTCACGATTAGGAAGAGAGAGAGGTACAAGGAGGGGATTGTACCCTCTACAGAAAGGTTCAGTAACAACTACCAAGCCTATCAATTATATATAACTTATATAATCTTAACACACCCCCTATGCTTGGTAGTCACACACCCACCCAATACACCACACCCCCGACACCCTTACACCCCCATGCTCGTAAGCAGCCGGGCATCTACCCCTCGTGCTTGACGTGGTGACATCCCGCCGAGAGGCAGCAAAGGCAACGGCCGCGGCTGAGGGCTCTCGGCGGTGTCTCACGGCCCGGCGACGACCGGGTAGGAGTCAGCAGCTGCAACAGGAGCAGGAGGAGACGCAGGGGGAAGGGAGAATGGGGGCGGGGGCGGTGGCGAGTCTTCAGCGACGCGCCATAAATGGCGCGGCGCTTACTGGCGGGAGGACGGCGTCCTGAGTGACACCCGTGGCTGGCGAGCGGGCGGCAGGTCCGGCGGCGCCACAGATGTCGCTTGGCCGGCCGCAGTCCGAAGACGCCGCCGCCGCAGCATTATGACATCGCCACGGTGCGGCGTCGATGCCACTGCGGGACGTCGACGCCGTGCTGACAGCACGACGCCGACGCTGAGGTGCGGCGTCGACGTTACGCTCAGGGGCTGCGGCGGCAGCGCCACGACGACGGTTACACATGGTCGCGAGGGCGGGTGAGTCGGCTAGGGACGGGCGCGACGGCCAGGGGGCCGGTTAGGGACGGGCGCGACGGCCAGGGGGGCCGGCTAGGGTCGGTCGCGAACGGCCAGGGGGCGGCTAGGGACGAGCGCGACGGCCAGGGAGCCAGCTAGAGACGGGCACGACGGCCAGGGGGCCGGCTAGGGACGAGCGCGACGGCCAGGGGCCGGCTAGGGACAGGCTCGAACGACCAGGGGGCCGGCTAGGGACGAGCGCGAACGGCCAGGGGGCCGGCTAGGGACGAGCGCGACGGCTAGGGGGCCGGCTAGGGACAGGCGCGAACGGCCAGGGGGCCGGCTAGGGACGAGCGCGACGGCCAGGGGGCCGGCTAGGGACGGGCACAAACGGCCAGGGGGCCGGCTAGGGACGGGCGCGAACGGCCAGGGGGGCGGCTAGGAGCGTAGGGGCGGAAGCGTGAGCGGGCTCGGTGGAAACGATCGGCTCTGATACCATCTTAAATACTTAGGACACTAGCTTAGCTAGTAAGCTAGGAGACTAGAAAGGCCGCCATGGAATGGCGGGGGGAAAGTAGATCTAGGAGGGAGAACATGTCGAGAAAGAAGAGTCACGATTAGGAAGAGAGAGAGGTACAAGGAGGGGATTGTATCCTCTACATAAAGGTTCAGTAACAACTACCAAGCCTATCAAATATATATAACTTATATAATCTTAACGCAGGAGACTAAGTATAGAATCTGCAACCACGAGTACTTAACCAAGGATCTTTGCTGGAATGGTAGACTAGTAAGACAGCGGAAGTCTTATAGGAGTGAACCTGAGCACATGAACTTGTGGGTAGTCGAAGGTGTTGAGTGACCCGCTGGGGTTGCCCTTGAGATCCTCGGGGAAGGGCCACAGGTGCAGAGCCTGGGGGGCTATGGGCGCACTTACCCGCTATTCAACAAGCCCTTTTAACCCAGTGGTTAGTGGCTGGGTTTCTGACATGGTATCAGAGCCAAAGGTCTTGGGTTCAACTCCCAGTGCCAGCGCTGCAGAGGCGCTCGTGTCTTCCACCTATCCCAGCGGGGGGGGGGCAGGGCCCAAAATTGGTTTTAGGCCACTCTTTGAGATCAGAGTAGGAAAAAAAAAATGCCCTGACGGTCAGAGCTAAAAAAATTCTAAGTCTGATTTGGCAGGGTAAAAAAATTCGAAGTCTTTGCTTCAAGTGTAGAACTCTTTGCACCCTTTCTAGCCTTGGCCATTTAAGGAACATTTTACATGAATGAAGTGGGCTGCACTGAGGTGTGGAAAGAAGGGTGTAGCGGATTTGCGCGTGCTGGGGGAGATTGGGGGATGGGATGGGACGGAAAACGATTCTGGGGCGCGAGAGGGGAATCAGATTTACATGGGCGGCAGAGGGGCGGGAAAAAAACCAGCTGCTCGTGATTGGTTGGGTGTCAGAACAGAAGGGCGTATACGACGTGACGTGTCTTGCTGTGGTGTGGAGGACTTAGCGAAAAAAAAAAAAAAAAATTAGCGGGGGTGTGGTTGGGAGGCATGTCTCTTGTGGGGGACTTAGCCATTTCTGGGTTGCGAGGGGGTGAGGGAGCTATGACTCTGGCTATGACTTAGCCGAAATTGCTGGCTTGCATGGTGCGTGGGGTGGGAGGAATGACTCTGGCTGCCAGGGACTTCGTCGAAATTTTTGGTTGCAGGGTGTTTTGGGGGAAATGTTTCTGGCCGCCAAGGACTTAGTCGGAATCTCGGAGTTTCGATACCAGGGTAGTTTTCAGGACGCCCTGAAGGGTCAGGGTTCGGGGCCCCGCAACCCTAGTTTCGGCAGGGTAATATTTTCGTAACACTTTTTGGATCAGGGTAATAAATTTCGTAAGTCTGATTTTTAAGACCAAATGAAAAAATGCCCTGAAAAATCAGGGCAATCAGGGCATTTTACCCGGCTAATTTGAGCCCTGGGGGGGGGGGGGGTGTTGAGTGACACGCTGGGGTTGCCCTTGAGATCCTCGGGGAAGGGCCACAGGTGCAGAGCCTGGGGGGCTATGGGCGCACTTACCCGCTATTCAACAAGCCCTTTTAACCCAGTGGTTAGTGGCTGGGTTTCTGACAGAAGGTTGAATAACCTGAGCACATAATTCTATGGAAAGTCAAGGTTAATAATAGAAAGGCATTACAATGATTTATAGCTCTAGGGAAAGTGCCTGTTCGGCTAGTTGCGCGCTATGTGACCTATTCGTCATACTATAGGGTCGCGACTGTTCGCGTGATTTAAGCGACTCGCTACGCCTATTCGCGTAACTGAAGTGATAGGCTGACTTAATCGCGAGACCCGTGATGCTTTGCTGACGTCAGCACTCGGACCTGTTTCCTTACCGAGAAACTCGATACAGCTAACTACACTGAAAACGGAACTTGCAGGAATGCAAAACTTCATTTATCACAACATAAACAATGGTCCTTCTGAAGCCCAAACAATTCATAACGTTGTTTGTAACACCATGGCTGAACGCCAGTGGCACAGCATATTCACGAACATTCTACTTCACAGCCCCATGAATTTTGTGCTGACTACCGTACACTGCTTCACATGGGTAGCAGTAAAAAATCGATTGCCCACTCTACAAAAATCATTCTGGATGTTCAGACAGGCCAGGATCTGCAGGCACATCACAGAAAACAGGTGAGACAACCTGTCAGAGGATGAAGTGCAAAGCTTAGGTGCTGTATGGATTGTGCTGGTTGTGGCTATGCCTGGTGCTGCATCTCCTCTTGGAGCCAAGGGCTCCCACAGCAGTGCAATGCTCGAGTAGTAGGTGTGATGGCCTGGCATGGTCGGTCGGATGGGCACTGACAGTTGTTACTTGACCGATCGGTGCAGCACCGCAGAAAGCAGCATTGCAGAAGTATTGTCCCAGCAGAGGCGCCCTGTCATGTCCTGTGCACGAAGAAAGTTGTCGACGCTGTGCCAGCTCATCCACCACCTTGAGAAGAGTTACAGTTGGCTTCACTCTGGAGCAAGTCGTCCTTCACACATCTGGAACTGGCTCCCGGAATTTGCATTGTTGGAGGAAGTCGTTATCGTAAGGGACATAACGGGTCCAGAAGTGCTTGTAGACAGGTATTGCCAACTCCAGCCAGGGTTTTGCATGGCCGTTGAAGTGAATTACAGCTGCGTTCTTGATGCTCTCCAGATTCACCGTACTTTTGCTCCCCAAGCCAAGAACTTGCCACTTCTTGTCAAGAGACTCTGTGGCATTGTAGAACGTCAGCAATCCAGGCGGGAGAGTTCCAAGCTTCCACAGCGTACGATTCTCGTTCTGCAGGACGCACAAATGGAAAGGTCAGCTGCTAGCCCTCGGCTGGGAAGATCGAAAGAGAATGGGACAAGAATCTCACCTGTTGTTGCCAATAGTGATATTTTTCAGTATAATTTCCAGCTCTCCATGCGTCAAGGTCGAAAAGGTTCATCCCGTATGCCCACCCACATCCTTCCGGATCGTATCGCTTCAGAAGGGGGCTTGAGAAATTAAGGTAGGTCTTGAACCGATGAAACACCTTCCCACACGTTTCGACTGCCAAGTTCACCTTTCCATGCATAGGGACCTGCAAGAACAATCAACGGTTTCGTAGGCGCGCCTTGATTTCTAAGGCAAGAATTGCCGAAGGAGCTCTGCGTACCTCCCAAATTCCTGTTAGGTCCTTCTGGACGACCACGTCATCGTCGAGGAAGAGGATTTTACTCAAGTCTGGAAATATTGTCGGAAGGTAAAAACGCAAGTGGTTGAGTATTGACAGGTACTTGGGGTTCCGGTACTTCAAGTCAATGTAGTCTTCCTTCCCAGGATTTCCTGCCACGCGAGGACCCATCGCAGTTCTAAAGTAGTAATCCCTCATTGCGTCCGACTCGATTTGACGAAGCACTGGAATGTATAAGGGATTAATCCACGGGTACTCATCTAAACTCCGTACCTGCATCGCAAAGGTGTAAAAGTTAGCAACACTGCATAAGCGTGTTAAATCGACAAGGGTGAAAAAGGCTTGTTCTCACCTCCCACGCCATTCCTCCAGCTGGAGGATTCAGCATGAACCAGGATTTCATAGCCGCGTAGTTCATCCGATCCGTCACAATGTGAAACGCGTGCTTCAATGGCTGCGAGGAGATGAAACGGGAACGAGGATATTACGAATATGCCTGTCAATGAAAAAGTCTAGACTGCTTCACGGCTAGCAACCCACCTCGTCAGCATTCATCGCTGTCGAGTTCAAGACGACAGCGACAGCTATAACATTGTCAGAAAAGATTGCATAGTGATACAGCGACGGATCACGAAGCCTCGCATCCCCTGGATCGGAGACACCATTGTTGCTCTGATTGCTGGTCCACGCGAGTGTTAGTCGAAGAGAAAGGCAATGTAAGGTTTGTGGGACTGCCCTGGAAGCAATTTGGCTGAAAACCATGCTCTGAAGCAGAACGCTTTTTGTCTGATGCTCGGCAGCCTCAAGTCGGAGTTTCAACCTGAAATGTCAGAGCGCCGAGCGTTAAAACCTGCTGGCAGCTAGAAAAGAGGAAAAGAGACCACGCTCTTCGAACTTGCCTGGAAAGTGGAGATTTGCCATCCCTTGGACCCTTCTTCGTTTTGCTTTTCGGATGCTTCGTTTCCAAGCCTGCAACCGTCTGATCATCTGACGAAGCAATGGAGGATGCCTCGTCCAGAATAAGAATGCATCTTTCAATCTCCTGCTGCACTTGCTCTGTCAATGCGTTGTCCTGGAACTCATCAGCTACAGCTAAGTACGCTCTCGCGGCAAGGAAACACTCCCTCAATCGCATAGGAAGTTGGCTGGACTCGGAAAAGTTGAGGCTGCGACCATTCTCAGATTCAAAACGGAGAAACCGCTGGTCGGCTGCATCCCCATCTTGAAGGCTATCTGGGCTTCCGCGACCAGGTCCCTTGACCTGTGAACCGGAACGGAGTCATGTGAGGATACGACGAAGTGACAAAAAGCGGATCATCGACGTCACGCCCCAGCCCAAGCTTTACCTGTTGCCGATATAGACTGTTATGTCTTGCTATGTACCTGACACCAGTTGACAACTCTGCAGGAAAACAAAACATCATGACTACAGAGTTATGGGAACTGGAAAGGAAATTGAGTGGACTTTCGAGAACTCGTACCTGAACTGACAGTTATGGGAATGCCAGCAGTAGTTGATGATTTGAAGTCTATATCCTCTGCTCTCATAAAGATAAGTTGCTGGGTTACAAGAAGTATCAGGATTAACGACATGGCTGTCTGGGCCATCCTAAAGGCGCCTCTCGAAAATACTAAACGCCTAATCAAACGGGAAAATGTAACACCCTTCATTCTAGGGATCACCAGGCTTAAGAAATGGCTGTCAGGCAAGGATACTATTAGCATCTTGCTCAGTCATAGCAAGGTAACAAGGAGGCGAACCAGGCACTTTGACGCGGATGTGGTCATCGCAAAACATGATCGCCTCGCCTGAGATGGGACAGTTCGATAGATATGGTATGGATGGAAGCGCCTCCTTTCTGTGCCAATTTGTGCTGATCGTTGGCATGAGAGTCAGCACGTGCATGAGGCCCTCCATCAGCCAGCCGCAGCACCCTCCAGAAACAGCACGGTCTGGGCTGGGAAGCTTGGGTGACGAAAATACACGTTGGTTGGTAACCGTTGGGGCAGGCGACTCGTCGTGATCCCTTGCACCCGCCTGACAGGGCATTGCACGGAACTCGCAGCAAGTGACGCTTCGCACGGTTTTGGGTTCCAACATCAAATCAGCAGCCTTGGATCACCACCGCAAAGAGCAAAGCTACATCTATGAATATACATGATTAAAACTTAATTCAGCTAGGTTCTATGTCTAGACGTTAAGGCCCGCGGCCCACATTGCGAGGCGTGGTCTTCAAACGCAGTGCGTTTGAAAGTTGCGTTTTCGTGGGTGTATTGGGGGGTAACGAGACTCTCGTCAATCAGGGGTGCCTTTCAATTTCAGTGCGGAAGGTAATTTGGAACACCAGGTGCCGAGTGTTTTTCAACCGTCCAGCTTTTCTAGATTTTCATCTGACGGCGTGTAAGCCAAGCACTTCCCCCAGTCAGTCGAACGGTAATCTCAGGGCGGGTCCAAATAATTTATACTCTATTCATTTCGTGAAAAGTAACCCGATTTTAACCTCGTTTGGATTTCGCGGGGACACGTGCGCGAAATTGACGTAACTCGGAACCAGGGCTGACATTTCAAAAAAAGGCACTCTGATTTTGCCCCCCCAAAAAATTCCCGAGTCTAAAGGGTCATTTTTCGAAATTTCGCTACTCTGAAATCTCAGTGTCCAAAGGTCAACGAGTCTCAAATACTCAGGGTTCCGAATGTCGACTCAGAGTCCTGTATCAGAAATTGAAGAAGTAATTGTGTTAGAGAGAGGGTACACACAGATATACCTAAGTGTTGTACCCTCTAAGAGGCTACCCTATATAGTCTATACAAACATCACAAATACACATGTTTGACACACCCCCTAGACTGCATAGGGGAATGTCATAAACAAGCAGCTCAGGGCGGCACTACCAGTCCAACCTCTGAGACAAGGGTCTGAGAGACCAGTCAGAAGGAGTACAGACAAGGCAAGAACAAGAGCAGGGCGGCACTACTAGTCCAGCCACTGGGAGAGGACACAAGTCCAGTCTGAGTATACATATAAAGGACAGTACAAAGTCAAGGTCCTAGCAAGTGAGAGGCTACAGGAACTAGACCAAGCTGTACACAGTGCCGCTGATGATCTTTAGGCGCAAGCGCCTTCGTAAAGATATCAGCCGTGTTGGCACCTGACGTCGCTGCTGTAGCTCACGCAGGAGGAAGTACCGCAGCTGAATGTGCTTCGCTCTGCCCTCGAGTCGAGGCACCTGACACAGGAGGATCATGGCCCTGTTGTCAGCGAACAGGACCGGGGCAGAGCTAGGCCGCTCACCTAAGTCAGTGAGCAAGAAGGTCAGCCAGCGGAGCTCCTGTGCCGCCATGGCACCAGCGTAGATCTCAGCCTCACAGCTGGACTGCGCCACAGACGAGGAGCGAGTAGCTCTCCACGAGACAGCACCTGAGCCAAGGCTGAAGCAGTAGCCCTGGGTAGACCTGAGTGTCTCAGCGTCGTCTGCCCACGAAGCGTCTGTGTGTCCAGTAAGGACCACAGGCCTGCGTCCTCCTAGCACTAACCCCATGCCCGATGTACTAGCAAGATAACGCAGAACCCTCTTAGCGGCAGACCAGTGCTGCGGTCGGTGTCTGCCTGTGGCCACAAAGCGAGCCAGGATGCTGAGAGGGTACGCGAGATCTGGGCGAGTGCAAGTCATCAGGTACATGAGGCAACCCACCAGCTCTGCGTAGGGGCCGCTGGGCTCTACCAACTCCTCAGACACTGGAGCGGAGAGCCTGTGGTCTACAGGCAGAGGGGTGGGCTGTGCAGAGGAGAACTGAAGGCTGAACCTCTGAAGGACCTGGCGCACCAAGTGTGACTGAGTCAGGGTGATGGTGCGCGCAGCTCTGTCCCTGGAGATTCTGCAAGCCAAGGTAACGGCGCAGTTCTCCAAGGTCAATGCAGGTGTGTCTCTTCAGCAGCTCTGCCTTCACGGAGGCCAGTGCGTCCCTGTCGGCTGTGGCAAAGACCAGGTCGTCGACGTAAACGAGGATGTAGAACGGAGTCTGGCCAGCACGAACGAAGAGGGAAGGGTCTGCGGAAGACGGAAAGAACTGCAGGTCAGCAAGTGTAGCACGGAGAGTGTCGTGCCACTCACGGGGAGCCTGGCGCAGGCCGTAGACGGGGCGCCGAAGGAGCCACTGGGTCCCAGGAGGGAAGGTGCCAGTAAAGCCAGGAGGGCGACGTAGGTAGACCTGCTCGTGTAGGCTGCCCTGAAGGAAGGCAGTGGAGAAGTCGAGGGAGTGAAGCTCGTAGTCACGCTGGGCAGCTAGGTGTAACAGAACCCGAAGAGTAGTCATCTTCGGGGTCGGAGCAAAGGTCTGGAAGAAGTCCACCCCCTCACGCTGACTGAAGCCTCTAGCCACATAGCGCGCCTTGAAGACAGGCGGCTCTCCAGGAGGGCGCTTCACCTTGAAGAGCCAGCGGCCATCGACTACGTTCACCCCAGGCGGGGGAACTGCGTCGACGAAGGTGCCGGTGGATCTCCAAGATGCCATCTCCTGCTCCATGGCA